>JAJMAY010000031.1:0-88662 GCA_030572675.1 Zygosaccharomyces pseudorouxii (nom. inval.)
GTGGTAAAATTCATCGTTGCCATCGATGAGCCCCTGGTTCGATTCCGGGCTTGCGCAGTGTTTTTGGGTTTTTGTTTCCCAAGTAAAAAGAGTGGGAATGCGCAAGCCCGGAATCGAACCAGGGGCTCATCGATGGCAACGATGAATTTTACCACTAAACCACTTGCGCAGACAGAAGATCTGGACCCTGAGAAAGCCGCTGTGATTAACTCGGTGGAGTCAACTTGAACGTACGGCTGCGGCACCCTCGATAGTGACCATCCCGCGACTACATACCGCTTTCAGCACAATTAACCCTACAATCCCTACCAAGGAACAGTTGGCCAGTTCGAGAAGGAGAAACAGACCAGCATGGTGTCATAGCTTGGAATGTACATCATTGACAAAAAAAGAAAAAGAAAAAAAGCTCGATACAGCAACCTTCAGATGTCAATCAGAAAAGTTCGGAGTCTACGTATATTATTTCCTCGAGGGCTTTAAAGTCGCAGCCATGACTTACCAATGCGGTATATATCACTGTTTTTGTTATAGAAACTGCGTATGCATATATGCATATATGCATATATATATATATATGTATATTCACATATATATATTACAAAAGAAAGAACAGAGCTCCTTTGTAATCCCAGGCTCACAGCTTCATAGGTATTACCGTATTCATTAAATGAGATAAACCAATCCAGTTGTCGAATCTTTTAGATAGGCTTATTTTCTTTTTTTGTTGTCTGAAGACTAACGAAATAACAGAAAAAAAAAAAAAAAAAGAAAAAGTCAGAGCGTTGATAAGAACAAGAGCTAAAAGAAACAAAAAAAAAACCAAAAAAAAACAGCACAACAGGAGGTCCAATCAGACTCGCGTCAACTCAATTTAGTTCCTAAGCATCGCTATTACTTCTCAAGACGAGATTATAGAAAATCAGACAGGCTGCTATCTTTTTTTTTTTTTTTTTTTTTTATTGGGTTTAAAATACCTTCAAACTCTAAGGACTGAAGTGTATTGCATAGCATCACAAGACAGGCAAGATACAATATAGCATCAACACACTAGAGTTAAGCTTGAATCGCTGATAATATTAAAAGCGATAAAAATACGGATCTTTAGCAATCTTTGAACCGATAGCCGAACCTCGTTTAGTCTAACAATCCCGTTCCGCGTGATTTGGTGTTGGAAAGAATAGAAGAGGAAAAGAACCCGAATTACAAAAGACTGTAAAGAAGTTTTGAACAAAAGAACAGCAGCAGACCGCTGGATAGGTACCGTTTCCTAGTGCAAAGAAAGAAGAAATGGAAAGCTTAGTCACACAAGTACCACAAACAGCCCCAACGACTGATGCTTTCCACCAGCATAGTGGGCAACTTCAAACGGGAGATCCACCAGACAGTGAGTTTGGAGATGAAGACTACGGAACCTCATTAATCCATTTGAACATTCGCGAAACCCACTACTACATCACCAGAGATCAATTGATGTCATTGCCTGAGTCTCTACTTCTCTGTCTTTTCCCCAGTGGCGTCTTCCTGGATCGGAATGGTCAAGTAATTACTAATTTGACTGCTGAGGATGAAGTCTACATTCCGAATTTTTTCCCTGACTGTTTTGAATATATCATGGAAGCCTATAACAAGGCCTACCATGACTACGTGTACTATCCAGTGAACCGGATCTTCGACCGGTCGCCACCGGGCAAGGGCATTTTCTCGTTTGGTTCTAATAGTCATGAAAGCGCTGAACAAGAAATACTACATGAAAAGCCAACGATTATCGTTCTCAGGGAGGATTTGGATTATTACTGCGTCCCCCAGAGTGAATTCATCTTTGACAACGAAGGAACCAGGGAAGAGCTTTTGTACCACATCATGGCCCAAGTCAAATCAGCTGCTGGCAGCTACCTCACATCGAAGGCATCGATTTTCCAGGGCCTTTATTCCTCGAATAGGTTGAAGAAGAACAAGCATGCGAAATCTTCATCGAACCATCGTAACAGCCACGTCACGACGACTCATGCCGACAGTGATACTTCATATAATGCTGCTGGTGATCACTACGCTCTGCACGAAAGAGAACTGGGCCCTGCCGAGCAGCATTTGAAAGATATGCTTTGCTCCTCCGGATTCCAAAATCATTCCGTTTGGGGCAACCGATTCCAAGAGCCCGGAAAAACAGTCATTAGTTCGTTGTCGTTGTGCCGAATCGCCAACGAGACAACGGAAACGTTTAGGAAACAGTACGCAGAGGCCAAGACATGTTGGGAGGAGGAGCAAAGGCAGCAACAGCAGTTCGGACAGAACGAACAACATCTACGTTTCTCCAGAGATCAAAGTCTTTCACCCACGCAGTCGCCGATACTCACCGAGTCGAACCAGACACTTGGTAAGGACCGCCCATCCTCGAGAACAGGCCGTGATAAACGGAAATCTAGACTATCCGCGTTAGCCGATAACGTTAGGTCCCGCTCTGCTTCCAGACCAAGATCGCAGTCCCGTCAAAGAGAGGTTCCGAAACTTTACGAATTAATGCCTAAGCCCGATATTAACGTTAAATTACTGCTATTTTGGAGAAAACCTGCTAGAAAGTGCTGGTGGGGCGAGGAGGATCTTGATCTGGATGTGGAAATCTATGGATCATGGGATACTGAAGCTAACCATTCTCATTCTAAGCCCAAAATTAGGATAAAAACTCCAAAGACTCCAGAAGACGGTCTCAGCAAAATTCGCATACCAGTAAGACTCCACATCAGAAGAGTTTGGACTTTAGAGTTAAGTGTAGTGGGGGTTCAGTAATAACGGCTCCTCCTAATCTGTATATCTATAGAGAAGAAAATCTGACAGACACTACCTTATACAGAACTCAAATTATTTTTTTTTCTTTTTTTTTTTTTTTTTTTTATTATTTATTTTTATAGCCCTTTACTTTCCCACCTTCTGCTTCCCTTATCCCATATCGTAGTCTTACTTTTTCGAGAGTACATCATTCTACTGTGACAGTCAACCCGTCCTGATCACAACTTCTACATGTAGATCAAGCACAAGTCCGAAATGATTGAAATTGCTGCGGAAATTCTAAATGTTTGGCAGAGGATTTGTTACGCTCTCATTTGCGTGGCTCTTACACCAATAATACTTCTATACTCCTATGATATAATTGTCTATCTTTGGAAACTGTTGGATTACGGATGTCGCTGGTCAGTTTACATCGGTAGGAAATCGTCGACGCCGTCGTCATCAACACATACAGCTAAATCCAGGACAAATCCAACAGTGGTAGAACACCAACCTGAAGAGTCCAGTGAATCTTTGCTGAACGATTCTCCTGACTATCACTATCACAGCGACCTAAAATCAAAACCCTAAATACCCTATAATCATGTTATACGAACACTCTTAAGTTTTTTTTTTTTTTTTTTTCCTGTTCCTTCTTTCTTCAAAGGACATAGAACTGCATCGTTAGTACCAGACTGTTACTCGAACAACATTGGCTCCTACCAGCAGAAACTGAACCTAGAACGATGTCCGGGATGTTTGCCACACAGAAAGCTCCTCAAGCTCCAAAATCTACCTTCCAGAAATTCAAGGAATCTCCCTTGTACACTATTGTGTTGAACGGTGGCCTTTTCGTTGCAGGCGTTGCCTTCATCCAATCGCCATTGATGGACATGATGGCACCACAGTTATAATAATCTCCCATGTAAATAAATTTTTATAAGTATAATAGCAATGAACCCACATGCAACAGCGAAGAGACTAACCTCAAACTATTGAAGATTCGAGAAAAACGTACTCTAACTTCATTAAGATTTACACAGGTTAGATGAAAATAGCTAATTAGAATTATATTACGCCTACCGCCGGTTCTTTCTTTCTTTCTTTTTTTTTTTTTTTCTTACTTTTACTGTTATTTTACTTTTCCAGCACCTTACTCATTCTTAAAGACCAAGTATAAGGCATACAACATACCAGGGAAGTACGCACAAATCGTCAGGATAATGTCGATGACGAATTCTGTACCAAACCCACTAGACAAAAATGCAGATACTGGTGGTAAAAAGATGGCTGAAGGAGAAAGTTAGTAAACACTCTTTATTAGTTCGTAAATCTTGGAAATGGATCTCGAAAATACATACCGATAATAATGTTAATGATTTTGGCGGCGTCCATGACTAAAAAGTTGTTGGCTGTTCCTTTAGCTCTTACTGGTTAGCGAAAACACATACACAGAAGGAGCCGAATATTATCCTCATCGCCTTTTATAGTTATTCAACTGTCCCGTCCGTACCGTCCCCCTTCAGTTTCCAGAAAAATGAGTTAAAGAACCATATGTCATTCATAACGAGTGTTGAGTCAACAAGACAATATGCTGGTGACAAAATACAAAACAAAAAAGCCAACTCCGTGCACAAAGCGGCATTCGTCAGTTTATCAATGCGTTTACTCTTTCAAGACTTTCTTGACAACTTCCTCTACTTTATCCCAATCGTCAGTGGGCACTCTTGTCATTTCAACATCTTGGAAGTATTTTTGAATAGACGACAAAACTTGGTAAGATTTCTTGTCGTGCACAAAGGAAATGGCGACACCTCTTCTACCAAATCTACCAGTTCTACCAACCCTGTGCACATAGGTTGAGGGGTCCGGTTGTCCAGTTTGCGTAGTTGGTAAATCATAATTGACGACCATGGACACGGTAGGAATATCGATACCTCTTGCCAGGACGTTTGTCGTAATTAGAACCTTGGAACGACCTTCGCGGAAATCGTCGATCAATCTGTCACGCTCCTTGGATTGCAGGTCACCGTGTAAAATAGAAACTTGGTGGCCTTCCTGTCTGAGACGGGCATATAACACGTTAGCGGTCTTCTTCGTAGAAACAAATATAATAGAGGATCCAATGGTTAACAGCCCATACAACTCTGTCAATACCTCGTACTTATGGCTTTCGTCATTGCAGTCCATGTAAAGCTGCTTGATGGCGCTGACATTGACCTCATTACGTTGTAGTTCCAAAGTGTTAGCATTGGGCACCACGCGCTTAGCATATTCTTTGACCTTTTCTGGGAAAGTTGCGCTAAACAATACCAACTGGGCAGATTTAGGCAAAAACTTCTTGACACGAATACACTGGTCACCAAGACCCTGCTTATCTAACATGTTATCGGCCTCGTCTAGAACAAAGATCTTAACCTGCGAGAGGTTGATCAATTTCCGTCTGATCAGGTCTAGCACGGTTCCCGGCGTACCGATAACAACTTGGGATTTAATCTGTTGGCCCCTCTCGAAGGCTTCAGGCACAATCAACTGTGTCGAAATTTTTGCAAACTTACCCATTTCTTGAATGACTTCTAAAGTTTGTCTTGCCAATTCACGAGATGGTGCCAAACAAACGGCCTGTGTAGTGTCACTGAGCTCAGGGTTTACACGGGTCAGCATTGCCAAGGAAAACGCTGCCGTCTTACCCGTACCGGATTGTGACTGCGCAATCATATTGCGTGGCGGGTTGTGTAATAACAAGGGCAGGGCACGCTCCTGAATCTTGGAGGGTTTTTGAAACTTCATGGCGTATAAACCCTTCAACAATTCAGGAGATAGTCCTAACTCTTCAAACGATTTGACACTGTAAAGTGGTGAATTGGGATCCGCCTGGATATCGGCGAAATTAACTTTAACTTCATACTCGGACTTAACTAAATTGGTCTCTTCTTGTTGTTTTGGTGCGCTCTCTTTTTGCGATGCATTTTCCCGATCATCCTTGGCCTGTGATTCCTCCTTAGGCTTTGTTTCCTCCTTAGACTCTAGCTCCTCCTTAGATCTTAGTTCCTGTTCCGGTTTCTTCTCTTCCGCCTTCTCTTCCGCCTTCTTTTCGACTTCTGCAGAAGGCTTAACGTCCTTATCCTTACCGTCAATTTTTAGCGATGCTAACAAATCAGCTGGATCACCCTTGGATTCCGTCATTGTCGAACTTCTTGGCTCCTTTCGTTCAGTGTCAGAGAAGAGTTCAAGCTAGTTCTTTTTTCTTTCTCGCTTTTCCTCTGTGTTCATGCTTCTCATAAGAGTGAAAAATTCTCGTCCGCAACATAGGCAGCACATACACATCGTTTCTCTTGGAAAAAAAAGTTACAATCATTCATTAAAATCTGAAAATTAAATAAACATCTAAAAAAAAAAAAAAAAGTAATATTAGGTCCTTTATCTTTCATAACTGTCCGGCATCCAATCGAGACCTAGCCTCTGGTATACTCTCGCCTGACACTGCGACCAAATTTCATTTTTCTCTTCCTTCGTTAAGTGAACCTTGCCCTGACGAATCAATCCAGCAGATCCATCATCCACACTTTTTTGAAAACTCCTCAACAAAGCTTTTTCTAACAGATTTCCCCTTGAGTGAGATGAATGCGATTTCGGGGGGATAAAACTAGGTGGGGGCATGTCTGGTCTTCTCAAATTGCCGCTTTTCTGTTGATGCACCTGTTTCCATTTTTTAAATTCGGAACACCTGTGCTTGAAATCAAATCTGCATTGTGCTTCAACTGCGACGTTTAACAGATAATTTTCGATTATATTTCTCCACTCCGGCTTCGATAGCTGCATTACCGCTTCCTGTTTACCCGTCTGCTGCTCATGCCTTTTCCTCGCAGCTGCAACTGTGTATTTAGCACTCGTCAATTTGAACTCATAATCAAGATTCGCCTCCGCATATAAATCCGACGATACCAGCGTCTCAATAATAAACGGATCAGATGAACAAAGCGGCAAATGCTGCAACCGAAACTGCGGCATATCATCCCTTGGTACAATGATTCTCGGCAGCATTCCACCCCATTCGGGTCTCAACTTCTCTACAATCAACAGTGACCTAATATCATTTAACTCCCAGTCCAATAATTCTCTTTCCGTAAACTTGGGCCTCCCATTCGGCAGAAGATTACCTGGGTCTGACATAACAACTTCCGGGGCATACATATCGTAGAAAGTTTTGGGCAACGCATCCTGCAACGGAATTTCGCTAATGAGATGTATCGAAGTGTCTGCGCTCGAATTCGTCGCTAGACTCGATGACGAGAAAATACTGCTCTGATATGAAGAAGCGCTGTCACTTGCCAAGCTGATATTATCAAAACTACAGCGGGGCGATCGATGTGATTTAGCAGACGATGCAGATGACGAATGGTGCGGTAATAATCTTTTACGAATTTCCGTTCTAGCACGATCCTGGTACTCGACGGGTGCGTTAACAAAATTGGCTTCAGCAGCTACGTTCGCAGGAGGTAATCCGTTAGACATTTCAAACACTGAACCCTCAGGAATAACACCTAGCGAGGAAAATATCCCCCCATGTTGGTGTGAGCGAAGTTTTGAAACGTTGTCGTTTGTAGCGTCTGCCTTTGTCACTGGTTTTTTCCCCAGTACTTGTGTCCTGGTAGTAGCGGGCGGCGGGGATACAAACATACCCAAGTAACAAAGGGAAAGGTAAAGAATATGAATGTAAATGCAATAGCGTATTGTCAAACAATGGCAAAAGAAAAGAAAGAGGGAAGGAAGGAAGGAGGTAAGGAAGGAGGTAAGGAAGGAAGAACTAATGACACCTCTTTCGTCCAAAATCGAAAACTATATGTAACCGACAGAGAAAACGTAAAAAGGAATTCACAATCAACCTTCTATCCCCTTGCAAACTCAAACTCTTGCTTGTTGTAGCGAAGACTGTTAGAACAACTTCCCTTGTACCTTTTTCACTCTACACTTTTAATACTTCAGTCACCCACCAATTAACTGGCGATTGAAATACGTCAGTATCCGATTGTTCTCACGGAATAAAGGTGGTCGGAGATAAAAGAAAAATAGAAACAGGAAAAAACAGGGCGGGCTACCGGGCTACCGGAAAAACCGTTTTCAGAGAAACTGTGTAGAAAAAGAAGGCACCCTTAAGAACATTGCGTTTCCTGGCTGCTACGAATTCAGCCGGTGACGTTTGCGGCTCTACCTGTCTGGAATAAATGAGGGGGGACCGGGTGTTTGCATCCGAAGGTGTCAACAGTTGTTCCGAAAAACCGTTTGGTAAAAACGGCCAAAAAATTTCCGATACGGGGAGTCGAACCCCGGTCTCCACGGTGAGAGCATGATGTGATAGCCGTTACACTACATCGGATTAGTAGGTATCTGTGAGGGGGGACAGTTTGAATCAATATAAGGGTATGTTATCTCGATTCGAATAACCGCTCAGACTGAGTTTCAACACTCCGTGTTAACAAACGAGCGGTAGAGAAAAGAAGATATAACTTGTCCAATACTAAGTGTTTTCTAGAAACATCTCTAGATACGAGGGCCTACAATGAGCGCAAAGTTAGCAGGAAACTACTATTAAGCCAGTTTGTGACTAGGACGTGCATAGTCTTACGAGAATATTCATCTAGTCTGACAAGAGGCTTGCAGGAGAAAAACATATATATATACATATGCATGTATGTATGTATGTATGTATGTATGTATGTATTATTTTACTTTTTTTCTTTTTAACAAAAACGCACTAATACTTCCTCATGGTGCCGGACCTCTGAGGCAGTCTGTTGGCCTGGTACCGACTCATTCCAGATATGTTGTTCTGGTACGGATATTTATTTGGAGGACCATTGTATCTTGAGCTGCCACTGTACCTACTACCACCGCCATTTCCTCCTCCATTATATCTGCTATTAATTGGAGGACCGGACATTTGATATGGCATCGGTGGAACAGGCTGCCGTTGCATACTTGCGAAAAAGAAAAATGACCGATATCCACCAACTCTTGGTTTATATTGAGTGACACCACAAGGACCAACGGGGACTGTATTGTTGCGCATATCGTTTTCAAAATTCCAACGACGAGAAGACCCGTTATTGTACTTGTACATGATTGCATCCAAATCATATGGAGAAAGAACCGGTTCAGGTGGGATAAATCCATTCAAAATAATGGATTTGTTTTTACTTGGCAAGGGCACTAATTTGTACTCTAGCTTGAGGAATAGATTAGTAGATAGCTCTGGAAGTGAATCGGTCTGAATTGGACAACTCAATTTACTGTTGGGTCTATAACCTTCATGGTCCGTGGAGACGACACCAGAAAGACCACTGCGGAAATGCTGGAAATATAATTCGGATTGAGACTGGCTATCATTAGGGTATAACTTCTTCAAAAATTTTTCGTAGTTAGCATTCTTGTTACTGATCAGTAGAATCGGATTACGGGCTACGTTACGAGATTTTTCATCGTCAGTTAATTTGGAATACTGTGCACGTACTACTTCTAATAACCGTTTCTCCTCAATAAAAGGTAACAAAGCAATACCTTGCCAGGGCATTTTCTTACCGTTCATATCGACAGGGAATTCTGTTGGGTAAAAATCGATAATTTCCGAGTCCGGAGAACTCATAAGTGGACGGAAAATTGGTGGTAACGTGTGACCCGATGCCGCCGGTAAAACACTCATCAGTTGTTCATAAGGCAAAAATGGTTTACCCGGTGGGAATTCAACTTTGAGATCTGAAAACCCGAAGAAATCCGCTGCTAATGGTGCATAGTGATAGGGATAATACCAAGTCCAGGAGGCACAACCCTGGTAATAGTATAATAAAACCCAAGAAACACCCTCGATATAGCACTTAACCAAGTCTTTACGTAGAGCTTCGATGTGGTTCGGTGAAATGTGGAACTTTTCTGTATAGTACCTTTCATGATACCCAGGTTCGTGTAACCTAACTGCTTGATCAGTATCCACAACACCACTCGTGATGCCACCATGGGATACCTCCGGAACCCAATCCGCTGGTTTTTCTTCTTGTTCTTTTTCTTTGTTTACAGCTCCTTCCTGCTCTTCTTCTTCTTCTTCTTCTTCTTCTTCTTCTTCTTCGTTTATCTCTTCTTCAATCTCTGCCTTAATTTGATTATCAAGCGTTGAATCTTTCTTTACTGCATCTTCTTCCGTCTTCTTCTTTTTCCTGGATTCTTCCTTCTGTTCCTCTTGCTTCTGTCCTTCTTCTTCCGCTTCCAGTCTACGTTTTTTGGCCACAAGCTTTTTCTTCATCACCTCTGCTGCTGTAAAATTCGTCTTGTTAGCTTCATCTACTGCCTTACCCATTTGTTCCTTCATAAGCTCATCCATAAGTTGATCATTTTTATCACTCTGAGCCTTCACAATTGCTATTGCACTAGCATCACCTTCATTTGCCAACATGATCTCCTTCTTTAAATTAACCATATCGTGTGTGGTCAAATTCCAAGAACCCTTCGACAAATTACCACTGGTATCATACAATTGCAATTGCTCATTAGGTTTTGTCGGATGTCGATCTTGACCCTTAGACATATTTTTCTGAGCCTTTTTCCTCTCAATGTTCTCCTGTTTTCTCACCTCTTGAATATGTCTAGTCTTAAAAATATCCGCCTCACGAGATCCTAATTGTGCAAGTAATTTTTCTACAGATTCCAAATTCAATTCACCATCACAAGTGATATAAGTTTTCAAACTCGGCAGTACCACTTTCCAAATGTCTAGTAGAATATCAATACTATTCTCTCTAACGTCGAGACAGGGCAAATGTGGCAGAAAATCGTTACCGCAAAAAAAGCACATGAAAACCCAGTCGTCAATAGCCCTTTCTAAATCGAAGGGAAATGGTAACCGATGTACCCATAATTCCGCACTTAAATATTCTCTGAGAACGCTGATATGTAACCAAAGAAATGGTTTCTCTGAATCTTGCTTGGTAATCATTTGTTTTTCCTCCTCACTCATGTTCAAAGTGTCATTGAAGTTACGTCTTTTCTTATTTCCTTGTGCAAACACGTCCTCTCTGAGCACTTTGAAATGTGGCTCATGAGTTGCTAACCCTAAAAAGATCAAGTCCGCATCTAATCCATATATGCAGTGTGTAGTATTAGGATTGTACTGAGCATCAGCCCTTTGTGATCTCACAAAGTTCATGATTTTGTGTTCACCTTCACCAGGTACCGTAGCGTCACTTATAATAACTTGTAAGTTCTTCCAACCGGGATCTGTTGCCAATTTAAAGGAACACCAATACCTTAGTGCAGCTGCCAATTTATCCATGAAAGGAGTACCTGGAGTAATTGCATTAGAGTCCCAAGTCTTTTTATTCATGACGGCACCATCTATCATTTCACCCAATTGTTCCCGCTCTAACATGACTCTTTCCCTATTTTCATTTTCAATTTGAGCATCTTTCGCACTTCTGAATCTACGAGCTCTCTGTTGATTCATTTTGGCTCTTGGTGCAACACCATCAACAGCAATCATTAGTACTTTCCGGGGTCTAGCCATGTTTAAAACACGATTGGTGTATTCGAAGACCGCTAATAACATTTCATCTTCGGTCTCTGGAGGCGGCTTATTTTCCGGATGAGAGCACGGATGGACAATACCATTCATATCTAAATACAAATTGTCCAATTCCCCATTGGGGTTAGGTGCTGTATAGTCTATCGGTAGAGTAACACCATCAATCACTTGTGGTTGTTCTTCTATTACAGGAGATATAATCTTGGGGTATTTCCTGGATAACCACCTAAAGAACGAAGGGACACCCATGCTGAGATATTATTTATGAACACAATAGGATCTCTTCTGCACAGTTGATAGTGCTTACACTTTTGTAGTACACTTTTTTAGTTCATCTCATCGCTTTATCAAAAATTTCAACCATACCGTCCTTTCACACGGTGATTCAAATAAAAACTAGATTGGACCTTGAAGTCCAATCTCAGAATCTTCACAAAAATTCAGAGCAGTAAGTCATGGAAAGTGTTGCTATCGCTAATATATTTGGTTAGGAGAAAGGTGTGATTGAGAATGAACAGAATTCTTTTAAAGAAACCGCAGGTTCGGTTTCAAAGTAAATATCCGTTGGTACAGATTGAAGAATTGAAATCACACACATTAAGACCTGGTCAAACAGCAACAATTCCGCTGAGAGACTATTACGAATGGAATACAATGCCAAACCTTATGAAGCATGAGAAGTTTTTCACTAAGAGAAATACTTTCACAGCACAGAAGGTAGAAGAATTATTGTTTTATGATCCCATTGTAACCCAGTGTATCGCCAAATGGCTTCTAGTAGATTACAAATTGAACGCTTATCCGTATTATGATCTCAACATTGTTAATGTTTTTACTGATCTACGACAAGCTGTAAAAATTGCCAAAAGTATGATGACTTATTTTCAATCTATCTTATCCAAGGGGATGTTTGAAAGAATTAAATACTTTATCATACCACTCTACAACGATCATACTGCGACTACTGAAAAATTTCTTGATGGAATTCCTGGTGATGTCAGAATTGTGGAAAATGCGGCTATTTTCCCGCCAAGCGGATGTAATCTCGATATGGAGAAACCCTTTAGTATTGAGGATCCAGTATATGTGCTTATGCTAAATGACATTATTAAAAATTTATCACACGACTTAGTTCGGTTTTCTAATAAGTTGAATCGGTGGCAACAATGTTATATGGACATTCATGCCGATGGTTCACATTCTAGACGGTTTGATGAAGAAACAGATTTTTGGTGCCAGTATAGTTTACGAATGGTCTTGGATCAAAATGAATATCCAACAGAGCAATTCCATGTTCCCACAAGATTGGTGCAACTGTTTGGTATGCTCAAGATTTGTGCACCAGAGCATAAAATGTTTGCCATTGACGTTCCTCAGAGATGGCAGCCTTCTTTATGGACTATGATTAAGTTACTATTTGGGAAGAATTTGACTTCGATAAACCAAGAACTGGAAACTTCTACGGATGAACAGACGATGCATTTCATAGCAAATTTTGCCCTGCTTCGAAAAATATACGCAAATGTTAATGAGTCTGCGAAATACTGCGAAGTGGAAGACCTCTCGGAGTTTGTTGATCAGTGGACAGACCTCTCTAATGTTGAGAAACACTCAGACTTATCAAAGGATCGCTTGAATTCTCAAATGGAGACCATCCATTGCAGTAACTTGGGGGTAATTCGCACTACTTAGTGTTATTGGCATTTCCTGCTCATTGAAATCCATGTTCACTATGCATATATCTTATCTATTACTATTTATACTTGTCGGTAATTAAGAACTAAAAGGAATAAAATAATAATAATAATGCTAATAGTCTAAAGAGACAAAATAAAGAACTCCCCATTATTGCTACCTATAATACACCATGCCAACTTTGTTTAAACCTTAATTTCTTATTTTTTTTTTTTTTCTTCTTTTCGTTATCATTATTTTGTTAAACCACCCTGTGTGTACCCGTCTCTTGAGGGCCCGGTACATCTTCCGAATTTCTGACTGGTGGTTCTTCTGCTAATTCGTTTTCATATGGCGCTTCTGCTGAGTTCTCTATTTCGGATGGTTGAGGACCTTCCGTATGGGTTTTCCTAGTCCCACCTCTTGAACTGAATGGATTAACTGCACGTTTGAAACTTGGCATGCGAGACGTAAAAGTAGGACCTGAGCCGAATGACGGCAGCGAAAATGTACGCTTACGATCCTTAGGACCATTATTGGACTTCTCACTATTATACATCTTCTCATCATCACTGCCAGTAGCCGTGTCTTCTTCTTGCTCAGACTCCGGCTGTGGAATATCGAGAGAATCATCATTAGCATTAATTTTCTTGGCATTGGTGATAGGAACTGAAACGGTCCTACCTTTGAAGGCAAACCCTGGATGGAATACAGTCATCAGAGTAACCGCCAACGACATCATAACACCGTCAAGTATAATAAAGTAGTTCTCATGTACTGACAAATAGCCAGACCAACCATTGACCATCTCAGCTAATCTATAGGCACATCTGACGAAAATAAGCAGGACCGATGCAATTAGAGCATAGATAAAGTAGTGGAATACCCAACGATCTGGTACCATCCTCAGAAACTGGAACTTTTCGTTATACATATGGTCTAGCTCCTTTTGAGATATCCTGAAGATGGATGGTTTCAATGATACAGACCCAATGTATCTCCAACGAGTCTGGACATACACTTTAAAGACAAAATGCGTCATTAAGATTATAAATACACTCAAAGATGCCACCTGAAATGCTAAACCACCGACAAAGACATGCGTACCAGGTCTGACATCTTTTCCTTGTCCCGATTCCTCACCAGCTACACCACCACCGGAGGCCTGGACCGCCAACGATATGATATCACAGCAGATGAAAATATATGCATAAAGAATTGAAGGATGCAATAGCGCGAATTTATGGCCATAGATCTCAATTAATTTAGATAACTGATAGTATAGCGACCCCAAAGTAAACACCGGAGAGATGGTCAGGCAAACCATGTTCAGTAAGAATGCATTCACATTGTCCTGATTAAAGTGAGACCATGTACGACCAATATATCCCAATACTTCTAAAATCCCGGTGCATATAAACCCAATGGAAAACCAATACTGCCTCAGGTACAGCTGTAACACATGTACAGTTAACAAAACACCCCAGATGGCAAGCATCGCCACATTATATCCAAGGTTGGGCACTAACCCATTGTAATAGCTGTTACTATCCACGCCACTGCTACCAACAGCAGTTCCGTTACCTCCTGGAACGGTACCATTATATCCCCCTGCCATGGTGCCATTCCCGGCGGGCGCTAAGGTACTATTGAAGGCGCTCATTTATTCTTCTTCTAAACTACTCGAGACTCTACTTTACTCTTGCAGCTTCTCCTCTTCTGAACACCAGTCTAGCCGCCAAAGATAAGCCATCTAAAGTCCAAGCGAAGACCAAGTACAAACTAGAAGAAAGGCTTTAGCATACGTTTCCAAGGTCTATTTACATTCTACGTGGGGAACATAATACGTTTTCCCTCAAATTGACATTTCTTAAGTACTCATTATCATTATCGAACCGAAAACTTATAGTCCCCTGGAATAAAATAACGTATGTGAATGAGTCGAAAAAAAATAAAAAAAAACTCTACATTCCAGTAGAAAGAAATCCTTTCCCTATAGGTTAAACTGTAACCCTTCGAATTTACGCAAGCTTTGTTTGGGTTTTATTGTAACTAACCGAAGCTCGCCTTTGCGGGAAAGCAATCGAGCTATTTTAACGAGACCCAGAATCATATTACATGATATTTCCGAATATGTAATTGTGATTGAAATTTATAAGGAGCGACTACCTCTGCAGAAACGGAAAAGGGAGCCACTATTGGTAGTAGAACGGAAACTAGAACTAGTATTCGACTGAAATCGAATATTATGTCCGTTCAATCCTTCGATGGATTTACTTTTTTTTTTTTTTTATTGTTGTTGTTCTCGTCACCATTATTGAGGTGATTTTAAATACGGACCGAGGACCAACAATTACCCATATGAGCAACTCCAAAGAGGCATGGTGGTTGATGATTACGTCTGTAAGGAGAGTGTGCTTTATATGCGTTAATATGCGTTAACGTTGCGTGGCCAGCCTCCACACTTCGCCGGAGTAATATCTATATGTCGTACGTTTTCGTACCGAGTGGATCATTTCACTCTTAGGGAAGATCATTCAGTTGCGGTACTTACGCAAGCTAGATTAGTATTGGTAGGGTTCGCACCTTTAAAAGTAAGTGGAGGCAAAGCAAGATGAACGTGTGACAGAGGAGGAAGATAGCGGCAGGAAACATCGGAAACAAAAATTGGCGATGTCTGGAGAATCCAGTAATGCCGCAGCACTGGACCCTCTGTATGGGCGGGGGAGGGGAAATAGAGATATACAGCCTGGATTTGAACGGCGGTGTTCAAGAAGCGTAAATGCGTTGTTGGTCGGATTTTTTCAAAGTCAGGGTAGGAACAAAGCAATCCCCCATTGTAATTGTCTTCTCGAATGATTAAAGTGATTTACGGTCTTATTGAACGAATCCATGATTTACGTGTTGAAAACAGCATCAGGGAACCATCGAGCTTTTCCAGGAAAAAGAAAAAAAAAAAAATAAAGGTGTGGTACCAAAATGAAGATAACTTTGGATCCATACAATATTTGACTCTTGTACAGGTATTTGACGATACCATTGCACAATGAAGGAAGTTGAAGTCGGGGTTCATGTACCTAAGAGGTCACAAAGGTATGAGAATCCGTACAATGGAGAGCAGTATGCTCTAAAGACCTGGTTGTATGACTGTGTAGTTGCTTTGTTGAACATATTGTTCACTATTTTCTTCAGGGAGATCAAGATGCGCGGAGAGCATAAGATGCCGCCACAGGGGGTGCCCACACTACTCGTGTGTGCACCGCATGCCAACCAGTTTATTGATCCGTCACTGGTGATGGTCAAAGCTAGGCAGATGGCGCAAGGCTCAAGATCCAGGCAGGTATGCTACATCATGGCCGAGGTGAGTCTAAAGAAGCGGATACTCGGGCTATTTGGCAGACTTACGGGTGCCATACCAGTGCCAAGGGCTCAGGATAACTTGAAATTTGTGGATGAGAGGATCAAGATATATGCACCGGATTTGGACAGTGAGCCGAGGTTGATCAAAGGTCGTGTGGAAGGCGGTGGATTGGACAGTCCTGGTTTCACTAGATTTGTTCCCAAGTCACTGATAGGATTGCCGAATTTTTTGGGCAACGCTCAGATTGAGAGTATTGTTGATGACTACACTATTGTTCTCAGGCAACCCTTTAAGTTTCAAGACAATCCAACTATAAAGATGTTGTTGGAACAGGGGACCAATTTCAAGTATGCGGACAAGATTGACAATTCTGGGACTTTCCAAAACGTGTTTGACCACTTGCGTACGAGGGGTTGTGTAGGGATTTTCCCCGAAGGTGGGTCTCATGATAGGCCTTCCATGCTACCGCTCAAGGCGGGTGTCGCTATCATGGCATTGGGTGCTGCTGCTGCAGATCCAAGTATAAAAGTGGCCGTGGTTCCTTGTGGGTTGCACTACTTCCATAGGGAGAAATTCAGATCAAGAGCGGTGATTGAGTTTGGTGATCCAATTTGGGTTGATGGTGAAATGGGTCAGCGGTATGCTCAAAGTCCAAGGGACACAGTATCCGAGCTCTTAGATAGAGTGACGTCCTCTCTGCAGTTGGTTACCGAGAATGCTCCGGATTGGGATACTCTAATGACGATTCAGGCTGCGAGACGTCTTTACAAGCCTGTGAGGCGTAGAAGAACGCTTACAGCTGTTGTGGAAGTCAACAGAAGGCTGTTGCTTGGCTACTCTACTTACAAAGATGATCCAAGAGTAATTAAGCTCAAGGAATCTGTTACCGCCTATAATGACTTACTATATTTGATGGGGTTGAAAGACCACCAGGTACTTGAATTAAAGACGAAACAAGGCGAACAATTACGCTGTCTATTCACCTTAACTCAAAGAACTATTAGATTGTTGGTATTTTTTACCCTTTCTATGCCTGGGTGTATCTTGTTTACGCCTATCTTCATCGTCTGTAAAGTATACGCGAAGAGAAAGGCAGAAGAGGGTTTGAGAAAATCGTTGGTGAAGCTTAAAGGTGTGGATCTGTTAGCGACTTGGAAGTTGTTGGTTGCCCTAGTTCTAGCTCCTGTGCTTTACATCACTTATTCGATTGTTCTTACATGGCTTTACTTAAGGGGTAACAATTTGGTGACTAAACTGTGGGTACCATCAACGCATTCAGTGCTACTTTACTGTTATTTTTACATGCTGTTGGTCTTTACCACTTATGCTAGTTTAAAAACAGGTGAGATCGGTGTTGATCTTTTTAAATCTTTACCACCCTTATTTGCGTCTTTGTTTTACCCAGACTCTAAAATTACACAATTGAAGGAAATGCGGGAAGGCCTAAGCAATGAAATCACGGAAGTTTGTAACGAACTGGGACCCAAAGTTTTCCCTAGGTTTGAGAAAATTATTGAATCTCAGTACGAAGATAAGCCCAGGGGTAGACTGCTATTGCCTACACGGACAGACTCTCAAGACGAGATTCCCAGCCTACGCAGCCGTTCTTCAAGCGCCACTTCGATTCAATCTTCAGTTTCCAATTCGTTGTCACAAATTAATTCAAGAGGCTCCCTTACAGATATGCCAATCTTCTCCGAAGGCAGTCATTTGGATGAAGGTTCTGATAAGGAAATTGAACTTTTATCTCCAGAAGATGATAGGATTACTTCTTTAATCAGACAAAGACGTGCTCGCGAGAAGGAAGACTGAAACTATACCATCCTACAATTGTTCTTTTATTATTATTTAATGCTATTTCCAGTATTTATACGAGTAAATGGTTTAATCTTCACCGATAGGTACTTCATCTTTTAACACCTTGTTTAATTTTATTCTTAACTCAGTTTGTGAATCACCTTTTAAAATGTCAGATATGAACCAAACATCACAATCTAGTTGGACCATTTCTAGCGCACCTTTTAAAACGCCGCTTAAAACATTTGAATACCAAAGTTGTCTCATCGCATCTGCTGGCAGTTCTACAAAATCACTTAATGGATTCTCTTCCAACATCAGTGAAAATGCATCTTTTTCTGCTGACCAGTTTGTTACTTGTGGTGTCATATTCAAGAAGATCTTGAAAGCACATTTGCTTATCATTTCACTTGTCTTTACCATATTCTCACAACGTGGTAGTGCAGTCCTCGCAAGAAAGTCTTCAATTAGCCTCACGCCAATGTTATAACCCATACTGAATAAGTGGTTATTTACCTTTTGGAAATCGCGATCATAATCTGCGCATAGTTGTGACACTATTGCACCGTACGTTAATGTAAAAAGCTCTGCATTGACTTTCTCCGTTTTATTCTTCCATGTATCCTCTCCAATAGTCTTCAACGATTTAGATTGTGTTGGGGTCGACATATCTTGCTTTTATCTGCTATACCTCTCTGTATTGGTTTACCAAACGATCAGTTTTATCGCTGGAAGTTTGAACTTTACGTTCAATATTACATACAAATCTGGGTACAGAATACTACACGTGATATACACTTAATCCTGGTCTTTAGCAAGCAGGTTATCTAAGATATCTTGGAATTTACCATGAGATGCCCTGTTGGCCTTCTTCAATATATCTTCTGCCACTTTGTACGCATTTTCTTGTTCTGAAGATTGGTAGTCGTGTAAGTTACCTAGATCGATGTACGCTTCGGCAACTTCTACCCAAGTCTCCGGTTCGTCTTCCACTTGAGCCTTCTCGAGGTAGTCCAAAGCGGTACGTGTATGTGTGAGCGCATCTTTTTGGGCTTGTTGAATCTCTTTTGGTACTTCTTTGTCCTTGGTTTGTTCTTCTTCGTCGTCGTACTGCTGCATAAATATCCCTGTAGGCTTTTCAGCAGCTTTCAAGAAGAGGTGTCCCAGAGTTCTAGCAACACTAGCACGAAGAGTATTTTGCTCGGTATTTTCAAATAGCTTGATCATTGTTTCTCTCAACCAAACGTAATTTTCTGGTATAGCCTTTTGAAGACGGTTAAGTGGATGCTGTTCATCCAATTTCACAGGCTCTATTTCGTCCTCTTCATCACTGTCTAACCCTTCATCAACATTGTTACCAAGACCAAAATTCTCCAACATATCTAAAAGATCGTCGAATATTTGTAAAACCTCATAGGCCAGTTCTAAATCCTTTTTGACGTTAAAGCATTTTTTAGCCCTTTGCACTTGTTCAAACAGATCTAGATTAACATCTTCAGGTTTACTATCAACCTTTAACTTAGAAATAAATTGGAGTGGAATACGTTGAAGCGAAATTTTGGAGATAACAAGTGATAGTAGCTCTGAATCCTTGGAAGTTTTTTCCATACCAACTTCAGCCCTTTCCAATGCTTGGTCGAAATATTGTGCAACGTCTTCATTTTCTTGTTCAGTTTTAAAAATAGCCAATTCTGATAATGCTAGGGCATATATCGCATAAAACTCATCGGTAAGAAGTTTTTTCGTCTGTTCATCATTATCAGATTGACGTAACAACCTATCGCACTCGTGAATTATACCGTTTAAAACATATTCACTTTCTCTATCACTGTGGAAATAACTGCTCCAAAGTCCTTTCAATTGCGTCAATTCATCATCTAAGTCAGCATTCTCGTCCATTTCCACTTCAATTTGATCAGCACCTACTGCAGGTGCGTTTCCATTGGACTCATTATTAGCATTTGAATTGTCGACCTTCAGCTTCTTTTCCTTGTTTTTCTGTCCTAAACCCAACGTTCTTTTGGCCATATTGTGCCGATTTGGATGATCGATAGGGGTTGCTTGAGACTCACATATGCGTAAATGACCAAGAATATCGTAACGAATATTGTTATACTTTTATATTATACGATTTCTTTTTCATGTTCACCTCATCCCATCAAGTGATGGACAGAAAAAAGAAAAGTCGAAAGTGACAGTGCTACAAATATACGATTCAAAAGGTTTCGTCAAACCGCTTCTCAACCTAAGGAATTCGATAAGGTTCTCTACAAAATTCTCTATAAGGTTATCCTGGGATTTAATCGATGTGGATGAGTTTGTAAAACTTTCTTTTGCAAGAACTTCCTGATACAGGCCTTAATTGAGGCGAAAAGAAGCATACAGTTAATGTTAATAGTTAGAATGGCAACTGATATATTAGGTGATAAGCCAGATGTCTAAACTAAGATTGTAATGTCATTTGCAAGGTGATTCATTACTGTAACTATGAATATTTGATTGCACGTGATTAAAGCCACAGTGTGGCATCGGTGAAAAAAAGTTGAGCTTATCGGCGATGAGCAAGAATTAAAGATACCATTATATATACTTACTGCCTATTAAGCAGGTGCTCTCTATTTTGAAGTGATTGGGTACGCCTTAAGATGTTCAAGCTGTAAGTTAAACAAAATGATACGTGATGAAATGAGTTATTCTTTGCCCCTAATGGTGGCTTGCAATTGTAAGGATGAGGTACAACTGGTTATCGGTACAAATTCGATGGGAACATGTAAGAATAGGATTAAATCAATCTTAAGAAGCGGGGCCCATGCAGTAGTAGTTTCCCCAACTCAGGAAAGTGATGTTAAACAACTGGTATCCACATTTGGTCACAATTCGAGATTCCGTTTGGTGGATCGACAGTGGCAGTTATCGGATTTAACCAGTTTAGGTAGATCCATAGTGGCCAAAGTAGTAGATAGAGTGTTCGTTCAACTACCTTTGGATGAATGTTTAATGGGAAAAGAGATATATGAGCAATGTATCAAACTTAGAATACCAATTAATGTTTTCCAGAGACCCGAATGGTCAACTTTCCATGTGGGATCCACTTATGTAGATCCACAATCTAGTGGATTGCAAATTTCTGTCAGTACAAATGGACAAGGTTGTATTTTAGCTAATAGGATTAAAAGAGAAATTATAGCATCTTTGCCTAGTAACATTTCGCAAATAGTGACGAATATGGGACAATTGAGGGATCGAATAATTAATGAAGACCAACAGAAATTGATTAAAGATCATTATAATTCTACGAAAGATCTGGCACTCGCACAAAATGTATGGTACGGGCTGAATGGTGAGTATGAATCTCACAACTTGAATAATTTGGTTAAAGAATTTGACATGACCGAAAGGGATCAGAGATTAAAGAGAACGAGGTGGCTATCACAAATAATCGAGTACTATCCAATGTCTAAGTTGGCAGAAGTGTCGTTGGAAGATTTGGGTGGGCCTTCTGATGAACAGCAAGAACAGAAGCAACAATGTGGAGCTAAAGATAAACTTAATAAATCGGAATCTACTGAAAATGATATTAATAGCCAAGAGTCTGTTGTCATGGAAGAAAGAAAATCACAGTCTTCCTGTGGTAAAATTTCATTAGTGGGTGGTGGACCAGGGTCTGTTTCTATGTTGACTTTAGGCGCATTGCAAGAGATTAAAACCGCTGATATAATCCTAGCAGATAAATTGGTGCCACAATCTGTTTTGGATTTAATACCAGAGGGTACTGAAACGTTTATTGCTAGAAAATTTCCAGGAAACGCAGAGCGTGCACAACAAGAGCTTCTAGAGAAAGGTTTACATTCATTAAGAGAAGGTCGTAAGGTAGTAAGACTTAAACAGGGTGACCCTTACATATTTGGTCGTGGTGGTGAAGAATATGTTTTTTTCTCTGAACGAGGTTACGAACCGACAGTATTGCCAGGTTTGAGCTCAGCATTAGCCTCTACTGTGGCTGCGAGAGTACCAGCTACACAAAGAGATGTAGCTGATCAAATCTTGGTATGTACAGGTACTGGCCGTAAGGGTGCGTTACCACAAATTCCCGAGTATGTTGCTTCACGGACTACAGTTTTTCTAATGGCTCTACACAGGGTTGACATTTTAGTACGAGAACTTTTGGCTCATAGTTGGGATTCTGAGGTCCCAGCGGCTATCGTGGAAAGGGCTTCCTGTCATGATCAGAGAATCACGAGAACATTGCTCAAATACGTGCCAGAAGTTGTAGAGGAGATTGGTTCACGACCACCAGGTCTATTAATTGTGGGTCGTTCGGTAGCAGCATTAGTACAACCTCCACTAAGAACCTTTGACGATTCTAACAAGTACGCTGTCGAGGAGGGTTTTCAAGGGACTGATGTTGGGCTAGCTGCTCTCCTAAAGTAACCATTGTGTAATTCTGTATATAGTACTCTGTATTTATCTATTATAACATCCGATATCATTTGCTCTTTGATTCCTTCTCGAACAAATAAACTAGAGATTTGTTAAAGGAAAAAAATACACAAGAAAGGGCGCTCAAAGCTGTGGCCATGATCTTCAAAAGGTTTTTGCAAAGTGCTAGCAGGAACGTTGCATTTGCGTTCGACATTGATGGTGTTCTCCTTAGGGGTAAGAATCCTATTCCTGGTGCTGGAGATGCTCTAAGGTTATTGAACCAGAACAAAATTCCCTATCTTTTGTTGACCAATGGCGGTGGGTATCTTGAAAAAGAACGAACAGATTTTATTTCTAAAGTGCTTAATGTCGATATCTCACCTCTGCAAATAGTTCTCAGCCATACACCTTACAAGGCCTTAGTTAACAAATATGAGAGAATTCTCGCAGTGGGTACTGAAAATGTGAGAAAAGTAGCAGAGACATATGGTTTCAGAGATGTCGTTCACCAGACTGATATTCTTCGTTACAACCGAGCCATTGCTCCATATAGTGGTATTACCAACGAACAATTGGAAAAGTATTCAAAAGCTATCCCTAATATTGCTGATAAGAGGTTTGATGCTGTATTAGTATTTAACGATCCTCATGATTGGGCTGCTGATATCCAGGTAATTTCTGACGCCCTAAACAGTCAGGACGGATATTTGGATACAGTTAGAAGTTACAAAGATTCTAAACCCTCAATTCCTATTTATTTCTGTAATCAAGATTTGCTTTGGGCGAACGAATACCATTTAAACCGATTTGGTCAAGGTGCCTTCCGTCTTATAAACAGGCGACTATATTCCGCATTGAATGATGGCTTGCCCTTAACTGATTATGCCATTGGTAAACCAACTAAGTTGACGTACGATTTTGCCCATCAAGTGTTGATCGATTGGTACGGCAAACTAATTAACAATGAAACTTCGTCACTTGAACAAAGATTGCCTACATTGGGGTTGGCACCAGAAAAATCACCCTTCCAACATGTTTACATGGTTGGTGACAACCCCGCTAGTGATATAATTGGTGCCCAGAACTACGGGTGGAATTCTTGTCTTGTCAGAACAGGTGTCTATCAAGACGGCACTCCATTAGGCGAAGTCAAACCAACAATGATCGTTAACAATGTCTATGATGCCGTTCGTAGGGTCGTTGACCAACTTTAAGATACTATAATATAAAATCGTTCCCTTTTACTGTGTACATATACAATAACTCATCATTCCTTATAAGACCGTCAGAAAAACCAGAAATAACCCCAGTGACAATTACCATAACCAGTCTATATCTGGATCTTGGGAGCCTTTGTCTGCTCCGAGACTAATTTATCAGCGTTACGTTTATGCATAGTTTCTTTACAACTCGTTAATCCTTCACAAGCGTGATTCTCCATCAATCTATGCTTTGAGCAGTAATGACCCTTACAAAAGTTGCAGTCACCAATGAATTTAGAAGCTGGTGATGTACACTTATCAAAGTAGCACTGGTTCTTCTTCTTCTTGCCACTCTTCTTAGAAACTCGACTACCCGAATGTGGTTCCTTACCGTTAACGCCACTGGTTCCTACCATAACCTTAACCTCTTCTGTTTGTTGTGATCTATGTTCCTCCTGCTGTTGTAACTTCTGTCCTTCAAGAGTTGTATTCGAATTCATGTTCCTACTGAATTTATGCTATGCTAGGGTTAGTAGTGCAATAATCGCTATTTGAGCAGAGAATTCCTGACAGGCAGAATACTCCTTATAATTTCTTTTGTTTTTTACTTTCACCAGGGGAAAACCACCTTGTGGCAAAATTTCTAAAATCTTTGCTTATATAGTTACAAATGTTTAGGTTTAAATAAGAAACAGCAATATAAAGCATATGAGAAGTTTAGGTAATAAAGTTTGATGCTACAAACCGCCACCGCACGGTCGACTAAACTGCTCCCACCATCAGCGTCCCGTAGAATTCGGTGAGGCGTACGATCGAAAAGTAGAAAATCTCTTGAGACCGCAAGAGGTTTCTAGAACCCTCACGTTGTACTGAAGGCAAGAATGAGTAATCGGGGAATAATGCAGTGGCCGCATGTTGCTATATCGCGCCAGACAAATCGGCTGGTGACGATGATGACACGCATAACTATTTAACGATTGTGAATATTTACTTTATTTAGGATGACGATAAGTGTTTCGGAACGGCACTCAGGAGGCACTCAGGAGACAGACTACAAGTCGTCTCCCATGGACGACAAATCAATCTGTTGACCCGGTTTGAAGGCAGGAAGGCCCAAGTAGGGGCAACCAGAACATCTGAATGCATCACCTAGGGAGCACGATCCGCAGCCACCGACTTTCTTCCCCTGAACAGTAAAATCAATTTCAGTAAGTTCTTCACCGGAGAATTTTACAGCCTTGTCTTGTTGTTTGCGAAGGCCATCAAGCTCTTGTTCCTCTATCTCTCTCTGTCCGCAGGTGCAGTCCTTACAAGCCTTTCTACGGCGAGTCTTGCTCTTGCCGCAAGTTATCATCGTGACTGTGGGCTCGCGCATTTCATTTTCATCCACCAGTTCATCTTCCTCAATAGAATCGTTATCAGTAACTGGGGAAGCAGACTTGTCGAAGAACTTTGATTTTGAGTCACTGAGCCCAGAAGAATCTTCAGAACCCTCATTCTCATCCTCATCTTCTAAATCCATCGATACATGGGCAGGCGGTGTATGCTGCTGTTTCTGCTGATGCTTATCATTGCCAGTATCCGATGCTCTTTTGAAGATTGGTAGAGATTTCTTCCCTGCTGTCGTCGCTGCCATCTTTTTCTGATTACGTAACGGAACTGCTACAGCCTCAGATTTCATAGTGTCTTTCTTTGTCCAACAGTAATAGTTGCCAGACGTGCTAATTTCGAAACCATTTATCAATGCATCTATTTTGTAAAGATCGCTTAGACCATATAGCTTCCCGTTAGTTCTTAAAGATTTACCAATAACACCAATAAGTTTGGATGGAAACCGTATTTCACTGGGAGCTTCTGGAGTTACATATCGCACTTCATCATAGTGGTTATCCTCTAGCTTTACAGAACCATCGTTAAGCTTATTAATTAAATATTGTGCTTCAACAGAAACTCCTTCGGAGCGTGCTTGTTCTTGAGCATTTACAACGCTTGAAGGGTTCTCCGTAGCACCAGGATGTATTAGTACCAAACCGTATTTGACGGAAGTCATTATTGACAGTGCTTTACAACCAATCGTTTGCCCCAATATGTGTAGTAAAGTGAGTCAATCTGAAAGGTGGATGATTATTCTTTTAAATAAGAATAATTAGTAAAAAAAATTTCGGTACATGTGAGGGTCATGTGACATTGAGTAAAGATACGACAATGCGAAATTTCAATAGTATTTATTATATAGCTACAAGTCTGGGACCTCTGGGGGCTCTCGACGAGTGGCTATTTCATACAGCAATACGACCAGGTACATTTTGGACAGCGTCCGCGACTTCTTCGTCTTCATCTTCCTCGTCGTCATCCTCATCTTCGTCTTCATCGTCTTCGTCTTCGTCCTCGTCTTCGTCCTCGTCCTTGGTCTTTTCCGTTTGTGTATCACCTTCATCTTCTTCCTCTTCTTCCTCTTCTTCTTCCTCTTCTTCTTCATTATCTTTAGGATACCCACCTAACTTCATAACCACTTTATCCACAATTTCATTCCCATCCATCATACCACCAAGACCGATGTCACCATTTATACCCATCACTTTTTCGGATGGTTTGAACACTGTGATCCATGGCATTTCTTCCTTGATAGTCTTCAACTGTTTTTTAGTTACGGTTGAGTTGTAAGTACTACTAACCATAGAAGGCGCTAAAAAGATAGGAAACATTGGATTCCAGGCTCTTATGACACTTGTTAGTAAGTTATCACATAGACCAAGTGCAATTTTCGAAAGAGTATTAGCAGTTAGGGGAGCTACCACTAGAATGTCTGCCCATCTACGTAATTCAATGTGTAAAACGGGATCTGTACGCTGTTCCCAAGCATCCCATTCATCTCTGTCAACCCAAACTTGGATATGAGGCGGTAACTCTGCTTGTGTGGCAGATAGGGAACCTTGTGGAGGTGTAGCAGGTGGTATGCTGGAATTACTGTAGACCCGTTGTTGTTGTTGTACTTGATGCTGTTGTTGTTGCTGCTGTTGCTGCTGTTGCTGTTGCTGCTGTTGCTGCTGTTGTTGCTGTTGTAGTTGGTGTTGTGGTTGTGGTTGTTGTTGCTGCTGCTGCTGCTGCTGTGGTTGTTGCTGCTGTGGTTGTAGTTGTTGTGGTTGGTGTTGGTGTTGGTGTTGATATTGTTGTTGCTGTTGTTGTTGCAACAGTTGCTGTGTCAGTTGTTGTACAGGAAGTGGCTGTTGCTTGTCCTGTGCTTGCGAACGTACCGGCAACGGCTGTTGTAATGCTGGCAGTTGTTGATACAATGGAGTTCCCTGTTGAGTTCGATTATCTTGGGATACCTCAGAAGAAACTCTTTGTACACCATCAATAACGCCCTTATTTTTCTTGGAAAATCTTTTCGTAAAAAACCTTTCTGCACTTTGTGTGAGTATTACTTGAATGCTTACTCTGTCTCTACCATAAATTTCTTCCAATTTTTTGATCATCACCTTTATTTTGAATACAGCTAAAGAACCAGTACCGCCAAACAAAATATGCAATTTGCCGTCATCTTGAGGTAATCGAGGATCGGTATTTTTAGCATTCTCTCTCTTTGGAATATTTGGAGCAATTTTTTGGCCGGCAGGTTCTTCTAAAACTGCTTCTAGGGGTAAGCCACCAGCCGAGGCAGAATTAGGATCTGTAGACTTCGGTACGTTAATATTTTCCTTCTCGACAGGAGCACCAAGACCTTGGCCAAATCCTACAGATGAACGGGGACTTGCACTATTTGATCTCGATCTTGCTATCGGGGCATGTAGCGGATCACCCACGAAAAAATGGGGATGTTCATCACTTTTAGCAGTAACAGCAGTTGTCTCACCGGGGTGTGCCTGCGATGACTCCGCAATCCTCAGCCCAGATACTTCAATTTCATTCAGCCTCTTTTCTTTCATACGTTCCTTAAATAAACGCTGCTGTTCAGAAGAACCGCCAGTGCTGCTTGAAACAGATGGCCCCTGTACTGAAGCTCCTGAGCTTATTCCTCCAACAGGACCCGGGTTGGATCCATGATCACTATCTACCGGAGAAGATCTTCCTTCTGGCTTACCAGACCCCATTAGTGGACTAGATATTGCTGGCCTATGAGGTCTATCACTTCCAGCTCCTGCTACAGGTAAAGGTGCACTTCGTTCAGTTTCTGAAGAAACTCTCCCAGTTTGACCCTGCTCTAAGTCACTTTCGGATGGACTAGACTGTTTGAAAGACTTCGGATCACTAAAAGTCACTGTAGCTACTCTTTTCAGGCCAGGTTCCGGTGTATTACTTACAACTGCTCCTGATGTTCCACTTGCATTCATAATAGACTTAGTTTGAGAACCTGCAGGGCTTACAGAAACCCTATGAACAGGTGATGCCTCATTAGAGGGACCAGGAGCCACATCTCCCAGGGGTAAAGGGTGGGAGTATCCCATGGAACCATCAGGATTAGGTCTATTGGCGGCAGAAGTAAACCCAGGAGATATCACTCCCGTTGGCTTCTTGTCTCTTGTAGGTCCACTCATATGTAGGCTAGATGTTTGTTTTCGGTTCACAAAATCCCAGATTTAGTGAGTAAAGAAATACTCTATTGTGATCTGAGTAACTAAAGTTTGTCAACCGCTTTAATTCAGTTACTGGTCAACCCTTCCAGTCACACCAAACCCCAGTTTTAAAGCCTCTCAAATCTGTCCTCTAACACCTTGATTGTTCTGTTCGTTTTACTCGATTCTCCTCCAGTAAGTCCAGCGAATTGCTCCAGTCGCCTTGTTTCGGGTAATATCCCAAGCACGTGGTCATGTGATTAGCTGATGAAGTTTGAATTAGAGTTATATAGTATTACTTAGCCGCTTATGAAGGTCGTAAGTATGTTACTCGTACTTCAAAACTTCTCATTTGGTTCTGAAGAATGTCCTGGGTATTAGAGTTAGTTTCTAAGGTAAAATATAGATGATAATATTGTATAAAAAAGGTAAGGCTCGGTTTAAAATATTTAATGGTACTATGAGGTATAGATAATAATATATATAATTTATAAGATAATTTTGTGCGTTATTCAACATACCGTGTATTTAAATTAAGATATTTCTCTCGTTTTTTGTTTCTTGTTCTTCTTTTTTTTTCTGGAAATGTCTTAATATCTGTAAGAGATCATAAGTGTACCATTATTCAGTGTCATCCTTATTAACGTTTCCTACGAGAGCTGTTCACATAGCGACCTCTACCGACACGAATAGCATGGTGTTTTAGTCCTTGAATTGCGAACGGAGAGACGTAATTATCTGCAGTTCCTCCACCAATATAATTATCCAGTACCTTTTCATTGTGCCTTCTAGTCCATTCTTCTTGAGACATCATTTTGTGGTATTCTTTTTGGTCTTCTCTTAATATTGGGACTTCTTGGGGTTTAGAATGAACATGACCTTTCTTACCATATTTCTTTTGGAAATTCTTTGAAAGCGGACTAGCGATTGAATATCTGTTACCTCTATGATTCCACTGAAAGTTTGCCTTTAGATGAGGTGTTACATGACCAGTGGTAGCATCTATGGAAACCGCACAGCGTAATAAAGTTCCCTCACCACCACAAGCAGGACAAAAGTGTTTTGGTTTGCCATCTTTAGGTAGTGGGAAGATCCTGAAGCATGCGTGACATCTTAGCATGTAGTTACGCAAGGTACGAATACGTAGACCAGACATGAAATTCATCAAATTTAGATTTAGCTGCAGGGCGACGTTTTGTACTGCAAAATCCCCAGATGCCAATGCTAGCTGATTAGAAGGTGAATTTAGAGCCTTTGTACGTTCCTCTTCGGTAGTTTCCACCCATTGGGAACCTGTAGTGTCTTGGCCACTATCGCGAACCATAACTTCTGTCAAATTATCCATGCTAATCCAGTCGCCGTCGTCGTCATCGTATTCACCATCACTTTCGTGCAGCGGTTCCATAGAAGTTTCCTGTTGTTCTGGTTTGAGTTCAGGTTCAAATCCAGGCTGTTCTTGCTTTTGCTCTTGCTTCTCTTCTTGTTGTTTTGATTCATTTTCAGGAATAGGTTGTTCTTGCTTCTGTTCCTGTGTATTTTCCCTTTCCTCTTTCTTGGCTCTTTGCTTCTTACCACCTCTTCTACGACTTTTCTTCTTTGTGGATTGATCTTGGTCTTGATCTTGCAAAGGCTTCTGAGCAGATTTTGCTTCAGTGTCAGAGGTCTTCTTATTTGGCTTTTCAGCAGACTTTTTGTTAGTTTCATCGCCTTTTGATTGTAAATGATCCAACGAATCACCTGGCTTCTTCCTCAGTCTCCAATCCCCTTTGTTCAGTTCAACTTCTAATTCGTGAGCTAGTGCCAAAATATGTATATCATTAGCACTTAAAACCATGTAATCACCAGTCAACTTGGCAAATGTACTGACTCTTTTGATCGATTCCTGCTTTGGATGTCTCAACGTCAAAGATCCCAACCCTTTCCAAATTTCTAGATTTTTCCTTGCATTAACATCACGGATCTCACCAAAGACTGTTGGAGTAGTATAGAAAGACTGTGCAAAGTTTTGGTAATGGGAATATGGTTGGGTGATTAAAGGTGTTGCATCTAGCACCAGAGCCCTCACATGGGCCGTATTTGTTTCGGTCATAGGTAAAATTTACTGCTAGAATTCAACAAAGTAACTGGTGAACCTCCAAACTGCTTTTTTTGTCGAATACTGTTCAATTTTTGATCGAATTTTTTATGTAAAAGCTCATCTCCGGTGAAATTTTGACATTTTTTCAGCATGCGATGAGCGTGGATGCTTAATGTGGAGGAGCATCAAGTAACACAGATCGAAGAAAATGGTACAACTCTTCACCGAAAATTGGTCAAATCAGTTTCTAGAACCTCTAGCTGATGCCATTACAGCATCTAAAAGACATCATGTCCTGCTAAGGGACTGTTCCAAGGCTGAAGTCCTACAATTGGCATAAGGTCGCTTAATACGTAAATCATACTGATTGATCAAGATATCAAGATTCATTGTTACTTCTTTTTTTACCATTGAATACTATTAGGGAATCCGTAAAATAGCCGGAGATGCCTGTCGAAACGGATTTGAAGGATGCATACCAACTACTGTACGATAAGCATGAGCCTTTGCAGGCTCTACAAAGATATGATGGTATTTTAAAGCAGAATCCAGAAAATCTGGTGGCAACCATATATAAAGCAGCTGCACTTGAGAAACTGTATTTTGGATCTTCTGATTGGCACAATGGGCAAACATTGGACAATTCAAGAGACCTCCTGGGGAAAGCATTAAACCTGGCTCAGAATAGGGGAGATAGGTCCAAGATCGCATTGGTATACTTTCGCCATTTCATTCACCATTTTAATTCTAAGAATTATGCAGAGGCACAAACATTTATGGCTAAATGTAAGGAATACGGATATCAAGATGATACTCTTTCTATGTGGGAATATCAATTGCAGAGGAAATTGGATAGACTGGTCGAAAAAGGTGTTAAGGTCAAACCCGCTAAGACGGCAACCCCTTCTGCTGAAGAACCTAAGGAATTCAAACCGGCTACTGAAAAAGAAAACATTTCAACACCATTTACCATACCATCAACTCCAAAATTCAGAACTGATTGGTACCAAACCTCCAACACCGTCGTTCTTTCTATATTTACCCCCAATCTGCCAAAGAATAAGGAATGCGTCACACTTAAAGTGTCGAAGAAAAACAAAAGGGATTTGGAGATGTTATATCCCATCCCAGATGCTTCATCTGAATTTCAGTACAATCTGAGCTTATCTCACGAGGTGGATCCAGAAAACGCTCAATTAAATGTATTCACTAAAAAAATGGAAGTTATTCTGACGAAGTTAACTAAAAATAATTGGAAGACTTTGGAATATACGAATGAATCTGAAAGTGCTTCGAGTTTACAGCAATCAGAGGTAAGGAATAAGAGCACTAGCCCGAGTGGTTCTTTGGGCTATCCAACGTCTTCCAAGAAAAATATCGATTGGTCCAAAGTGGATGTAAGCGATGACGAGGATGAAAATGCCGGTTCTGCCGATGCATTTTTCCAAAAATTGTACGCAGATGCAGATCCTGACACTAAGCGTGCCATGATGAAATCTTATATGGAGAGTAACGGTACCGCTCTTAATACTAATTGGGAAGATGTTTCCAAGGCACCAGTAGAAACCTCACCTCCAGAGGGTATGGAACTTAAACATTGGTAAACAAAATGAGTAGTGTTACGGGCATAAAACTTATTAAATATTAGTAAATAATACTCTGGTTAGAAATAAAAAAATAACATTAAGATGCTTCATTTACGGAGCTTGGTGCCCACTGAAACGGATATTACAAACTTTTCCTAAAATTGTTCTTTCCTCCATACACTGAAGTCCTTTTCATTAATCTTAATCTAAGATGCTAGTGTCATCAAATCCACTCTCCAAGTGAGAATCTTCCTGAACTTTGAGCGTACATTTACCGTCGGGAGATTTAGAAATTTTGTAGACACTGTTATCTGGCTCTCGATAAGGGCTACTAAAATTTAAGAACTCAGTCTTCTGCTGTAAACGAGGCGTTGAGTCCACTAAATTTTCCTTGTCAAGGCTGTTCATAAACTCTTGAGTCAAGAGTGAAGTTGATTTGGATAACGTTGGTATTTGGCTTCTCTGTTGGTTTATTTTGTTGGGTGATACTTGGAAAAGAGTCGTGGGTCTAATTAGATTTGTGGGAGGCCGAGGCTGGAAAATAGGTGAGGAGGATAAATTCCCAGAATGTGCCCTTGTTATATGTGATGGTTCTGGAATGCTCGTGTTAGGGAGCCTCGTCACCAGTTTGGGCGGTAAAAGAGAGTCTACTTGAACTGTGGGACTAGCGGCCTTGAAACCTCTCATGTATTTTTCATTTTGAGAGCTATCCAATTTAGGAGTTGTACTTTCATTGACTCTTGGAAGACCCCCTATGATTTTAGTAACTGGGGTTTGATTCATAAAGCTAGGGGTCTGAGTGGAAGCTAACGGCATCGGCGCTTGTGTCGCCGCCAATGTTTGCGTTGTGGCTCGGGTGGATGATGCTTCTGTACCGCGAGCAGGAACGGTAGACCTTCTTCCCTTCTCTGGAATTGGTTTTTTGGAGACTCTACCTTCATTATTACTGCTCGACCTCGTAGAAGTATTTGTCCTTCTGGAATTAGTTCCTCCCAAATTGAGCCGGCTCTTGGGATACTTGCTAATAAGCTCATCTTCAACTTGAATCACGATTTCAATCATGTTTTGCCCATTAACCACCAGTGGTTTACCAAATGTCGTTTGAATGTTCTCTAATCCATTCTTTAATTCTTTAATGACACGAGGAAGGTGTCTAGTAACTCTCTTTCTCGTTTTTTCCTCCTGTAGAAGAATTTTATGAGAGTTCCTAGCCAGGAGACGTGAAGAGTCTTTAGAACTTTTCTCGAGAGATAACTTGTCAGCTCTTAAGGATTCAAATTCTTGAACTAATTGAAGAGCAGGTTCGTATACACTCAATTTTTGCTCCAGGGATTTGATTTCATTTTCGCAGGCTTCTAATAATTTTTCATCGTCTTCCAATGTAGTACTAGATTCCCTTAAAGATTCGAATATGTAGAGGAACTGTGATTTGTCCTCATCATCATATTGTAAAATGGACCATAATTCTTCGATTCTTTGTGATGACTCCTCGATTAGGGTTTTTATTAGTTTTTTCTTCATTTCCTCTAATTTCTCCAATTCTCTGATTATTTTTCTCGTAACCGCTATGGAGTAACCTTCACAGTGATTTAAAAAGTTATCGATATACGCTTGTGGTACTTTCAATTTGTTCCATAGAGATTCGCACTTGTTCAGAAGTGACTCCTTGATCTCCTTACGTTTTCCATATATTGACTGTTGTTCTTGAAGCACGCTTTGTAATGATTTGATTGTTGAGTTGTGTACAGGAGTGTAAATTTTGGAAGTGACATGAGGACCTAATTGCAAATAAATTGATAATAATCTGTGTACTTGAGGATCTAAATCAGTTTTTAGCTCGGATGCCAGTTGCGAAATGTCGTTTGACACAGATTTGAGCTGTGAGATCCTAAAATTATATTCCTCTTGATAAATTTGTATAGTTTGTCCTAACATTTGAACCCTGTCCTTAGAAATGTCATTGAAATGGTCGCTGTACAACAGTTCTCCCTTATGATCCATGAAGTAGTTTGAAATAAAGTCAAAATCGGATTGATGAGATTTTAAATCCTCCTTGTAACGTTTCAGAGTTTCTAAACTTGGTAGGTCATTAACAATTTCACCACCATTCGGTAAATTTCCCAATTTCTCTCCGACTACTTTCACTAGTGCTTGTAATCTAATGCTGACTTCCATATATCTTATGAAGGCAGGCAAATATGATTTAAAGACAAATCCTCTTGCAGTCTTAAGTAGTTTTCTCTTACTCAAAATTGATAGAGGTTTCTTTGGTGATTGGAAGACTGTCTTACAACTGGGAATCAGAATGGCATTCCTCACATAGATGTCGGGAATGGTGTCAATACCACTTGAGTCACGCATGATCTCCAGCATACGATTTAGAATTTCCTGAGCAGTTTCATTTTCTTCACTTAAAGTTTTCATGTCACTCTCTGCATGATCGAAAAAGCTAGTTATAGAACCTGATAGTGTGTTGAAGATTAGTTTTTCTTTACCTATGATCTCTGCATTGGAATAGCCAATCTTTCGGTATATTACATTAAGGCCCTCTAGTAATTTCTCTAATTGTCTTGAAATCAAATTGAAGTTCTCCCTGTAGGTATCATCTATGCGAAATCCTTGATTCGACTGACAATTCGTCCCTCCGGTATTTTCTTGTGTAATGCCGCCCTGCCTCAAGGGAGACGTCAGGCATTGTAAATGAACAGGGGTCAGTTTCATGTATTCTTTTGGCTCGTTCCCACTGGTGTGGGTGCCTGGTGTGCTTAAAAGTTGAGGAATCGTGGTAGTCATGGTATTGACACTGTTAGTGTCAGAATGACGCTTTGAATCCGAAGTGGGTGACGTCGACGCCGAAGTCATGGCATCGAACATAAGTGTAATCCTAGTTTCTCACTCCAATCCTGCAAGACTCTTCTAAATGTTTAAAGGTCCTCTCTTGAAAGGTTTTCTCGCTAAAATGAAACGATGTCTTTCATCTTTGATTCATATACCTAATCTTTATGTTCCTTCTGTTTTTATTTACTCTTTACCTTAACGGGTAAATTGTGTAAATCACGTGCGCGATGAGCTTGAAGCAGGTACATTAGCATTTCAATGGGGCAAACGGCCACCATGCTACATGCTCTAGAGCTTGTATGCAGGGATCGTTATCAGTCAATTGTGTCTGTGTCTTGCATTTTGTCTGTTTTAAGTAGAAGAACTATTTATTACGAGCAACGGGAGTATTTTGGTACAGATGAATTCTTATTGAGAGATAGTTCACAGTAGTAAACAATAGCAGAAGGGCAAACCTTAGAGTTGTATGGGGTATTCGAAAAGTTGCACAGGTAAATGTTTCTTGAAAGTAAATCAAGGCCGATATTAATGTTTTGGTTCGCTTCTTTGATATAGCGGACCGATATGATAACTTATCAACACCAACGACAACATTGAATGCGCATCGACCGAACTGAAAAAGCAGGAAACCGAGTCAAGATATTCTTGCATGTTATGTAAATTTTCGAAAGTACTACCAAGTAAACTTGACTAAATATTACATAGTTTTTTAATCGAGGGATCATACTACTCTGTTAGCGGCTTCCTCCAGTTCTTTCACAAAACGTCATTATCCTGAGATTGCATGTGACTCCAATGCACATGGTCATAAGTTGTGCGGCACACAGAATACTATTTATCTTATACTGCGGAAAATTCAATTATCATGGTGGCTAAGACAGATGGCGGCCATCAAATCCTATCCAATATACTAGAAATGATCCTTCAAAGATTAATTATCTAATTATGTATATGTGCACGTGAATATATATTGTGTAATGTACCTCTTTTGGTCGGATAGACGACTGTAAGAACTCGTCCTCGTTAGCTCAGTTGGTAGAGCGTTCGGCTTTTAAGCAAGAACGAGGAACCGAAATGTCAGGGGTTCGAGCCCCCTACGAGGAGTTCTTTTTGCCTCTCTTTGATATAACGTTAATCTACTTCTAATAAAGAACATTTTTCCAATACAAACTTCATGAACTTCAACGATACTGTTTCCATGATAAATTTAGTATCGGAACTCTTTTTCAATATTACAGATGACTTATGCTCATCACTAAGTAAAGGGGAAAAAAAAAGAAAAAGTTCAATCTTGGTTTTACAGAGTGAATGCAAACACACCAATTACTCTAGCCCGATGTCTACTTCCCTTGATTTTGATACTGAAGAACCATTGACTTCCACCGGAAGACCATTAACCAATGCTACCATTACGGTTCGTGTCATCAAATCATTTCCTTACAGAAATGTTAAGAACATAATCTTCCAAAATTACGACCTGCGTTCTAAAAGCCCAAAGGATTTATTGCTGGATTGTCAACAAAGGATTAACTCCGAAGGTGCCTTTCGCCCATTTAGAAATGTTCAATTTGATTCACTCAAGATCTATACTCATGCGCATGGTTACAAGACCATTAATTTAGTAATTAATTTTGATCATGATGATGATTGGATTTTGGATATGAATGACAATGAGAAAAAGTTGTATCAATATGGCATTGCTAACGAAACAGAGATATCATTGTTCAAATGGGATGACTACGTAACCTACAAGGCTAACCCAGAGGAAAAGTGGTAAAAAGACTATCTACATGTATACCTATATAAATCATGTTCTAGTCAGAGTGCGCTAATAGATGTTGTAGTAATCTTGCAGAAAATTCAACACACGCAATACCAGTACTGCCGGATTTCTTCGTGTCAAGTCCCCTCCGTGCAACCATAGCTCCATGAGAGTTACGCATCTTTATGTAAACTGGTATCCTTATCCATTCAAGACTGTTCAAATTCTCATACATGGCTTTTCTATTCTCATCGAAGGGTAAAGGTGCAAACTTTCCCTTATCTTTCCAACCATTGGTGTTGGTATGCTTTTGAATGAATTCCCGCCACGAAATTTTATCCTCTAAGAGATCAGATCTCTCAGAAGCACCATCATTGCCAGGACTCCTTACTGATTCCGTTGGATCACCCAATATAATTCTATAAACGTCCTCTGTGAAGTCTCTAACGGAATTGTTAAACTGTAGACGTCGTCTAACTATGTCAGGTGCCGCTGCGTTGTTTAGCATTTTACGATATCGATAGTTAACCAACTGACTGTAGATGGTACCGCTGATGTTCACACAAAACGCTATGGGCAAAAAGATCAAACCAAAAAATGCAAAAAACAAAAAGAGGGCACCAAAATTCTTAAGTCTCTGAGGCCGAGTCAGTGGACGCGTGCTATTTGGATCTAATCGGGCTAAATCGATGATCCTTGGTGGTCCGTACGTATAACCTTTCCCTGGTATTTTTTCTTCGAAGACATAGTTCAACTGATTTCCCGTATTGATAAAAGGATCACAATCTGAAATAAATCCTGTGTAGAATGCCACCGACCGATCGTTGTTCACATTTGCAAACGCCACACGCCATTTGAATTTACTTAAGGCATCCAGATATTCCCCTTTGCCCAGTCTTACCAAAATGTCATTGTACTTATTGACCACAAACAATTCTCTACCACTTTTGCCAATAGTATTTGAACCCATTAATCTCATAACACACTGTAATAATCCTTTGAAGAAATAGCGTCTTGGGTTGTAAAATTGAACACCTAAATGAGGTGTAGCCATCGTGATAAAGATTTGTGGCTCAATTCCTTCAAACAAATCACGATATTCACCAAACATCTTTCCCAGAACAAATCTAGCTACAAGCCCTCCCATAGAATAACCTAAAACACTAATTTTAGTAATGGGCCCATCTTTAAAGGATGTAATGAATTGGTAAATCTCTAACAAAGTTCTATATCCAATAATCTCAATCCCATCAAATGTCTTGAAAAGTGCATTCTCACTGGGGCTAAAGAAAACTATTTCAGGACTACCAAATTGCTTACCATAAACTTCCATCAGAGATTTCATGTGTCCATGGTTGCCCCAAAGCCCATGAATGAGAACAAACAGATGCTTAGACCCCATCGTTTGCTTCTCACTCGACACCATCCAGTTTATCCCCCTCTAGAATGCTGCTTCTCTTAGTAACATCAACATTCTCTTGATGTACTCAACGAAAATCATGTTGAGCCCTGATCACGTGAACAACAGTTGACAGATTTTCATTAACTCTTACAGAATAATTTCAAAAGCACTTCCACAGTTTCTTGTAGCGTTTCAAATGGTACCTCTGCATCTGAATGTTTCAGTTCATCTCTATGGGCAAATTCAGCCGCATCAAAAGTTATCTTGTAAAGCTTTTGAAATCCCGACTGTGTATTCGGTATACCTCTTAACCTCAATCCTCCCAAAATCAGTTTGGATAACGTTTCGTTAAAACTAATTTTCCTTTCGCTAGTCCGTACGTGATTCCTAATAGTCTTCGCTTTAAACTGATTCTGTCTTTGTGACTGTTGTACAATTGAGTCTATGGATCCTTCCTTGGAAGTCGTCGGAACGGTACGACTAAAGATTTGACTATCGAACTTCTTCTTGACATTCAAGTTTAATTTCAAGCACTGAACCGTCTTCAATTTCCGATACAATATAAGCAACTGATCGTTATTATTGGTACCACTGAGTAGATCGATAACTATACCACGATTTTCATTCTTCAATTTGCTGGTGAAATATGAAGCTGTAGAAGATCTCCATGTAAAAACCACGTAACTCGTGCCCCCAATCGTAGCCCAAAGTGGTACTTTATTCATGTCAACATACTGTAACAATCTACCTTTTAATTGTTTGATACCGTCGATTTTAGACGGTTCCTGTGACCACAACTGAACGTCCTTAACAATAATATCGTCGTATTTCTCTCCAAGGGTAAATTTCAATACCGCATTTTGTTCTAGCATACTAATGAAAGCCTCATTACTCACCTAATTGTCTGAATTCGTGTTTTTTGGTCCTCTGGTTGTTTCTAATTGTAAAGAAGGAAATTGAGAAAGCCGCATCAAACAACTTTACAATCAACTAACAACAAAGAAAAAAATTTCACGTAATATAAGGAGGATCTTGCAAGAAAGGTAAGGTGGAAGTAATTAAAGGAGGGAAGGATACTCTAATCTGCTGTTAGATATTTCCATCCAGAAATATCAGTTTTCCTTACTTTCTTAGTCGTTGTTGCTTTTCCCCTGTAGATCTACCTGTATCACCACTGGGTGCGAAGCATGGTAACAGCTATGCCCTTACCACCATCGCCATTGAACCAAAAATCGAGCAGAGTATACTCTGTCGCTAGAGTTTACAAGAATGCTTGCGAGAAGAGACCACAGGAGTATTGGGATTACGAACAAGGTGTTACCATTGAATGGGGTAAAATATCTAATTATGAGATTGTAAACAAAATTGGACGTGGTAAGTACTCTGAGGTCTTTAGCGGGAAAAGTGTTATTAATAACCAGCCATGTGTGGTTAAAGTTTTGAAGCCAGTAAAGATGAAAAAAATATATCGTGAATTGAAGATTTTAACCAATTTAACTGGTGGGCCTAATGTTATCGGTCTTTTAGACATAGTACAAGATCCAGGCTCCAAGATTCCCGCTTTGATCTTTGAAGAGATTAAGAATGTTGACTTCAGAACTCTTTACCCACTCTTCAAATTGAGTGATATGCAGTACTATTTTACACAACTTCTAATCGCACTTGATTATTGCCATTCCATGGGGATAATGCATAGAGATGTGAAACCACAAAATGTTATGATAGACCCAGCAGAAAGAAAACTAAGATTAATCGATTGGGGGCTTGCAGAATTTTATCACCCGGGAGTTGACTATAACGTCCGTGTTGCATCTCGTTATCACAAGGGTCCAGAATTATTAGTCAACTTGAATCAATACGATTACTCGTTAGACCTGTGGTCAGTGGGCTGCATGTTGGCGGCCATTGTTTTCAAAAAGGAACCATTTTTCAAAGGTTCCACAAACGCTGATCAACTCGTGAAAATTGCAGCTGTCTTAGGTACAAAACAATTAATGGCATATTTGGCCAAGTACGGCTTAAAATTGCCATCGGAATACGACAACATCATGAAAGATTTTACGAAGAAGCCATGGACCCATTTCATCAGCTCAGAGACAAAAATGGCCGTCCCTGAAATCGTCGATTTAATCGATAACCTTCTGAGGTACGACCATCAAGAACGTCTAACCGCCAAAGAAGCTATGGATCATAAGTTTTTCAAGACTAACTACGACTAAGCGATATGTATACATCGCGACCCGGCCGGCACACTCTAGAAATCACAACTATTTTATCTTTTGTTTATTTTAGCCTGAATCTCCTTTAATTATTCTCTATAATATTACAATATTACAGTTTTACATCACCTTATATCATTATTTTTTTTTCCGAACCCTTTTAAAATCCTTGTTCAAATCCAGTCCCAAGCGTCATAACCCCCGCTATGATGCGTAGTCCTCGGCTTCTTCATCATTATATGTGATTCATGACAAAGTCCCATTGGGTCAATGTCTCTACGTAAAACCGTTTCTGAGAATCTTAGACTTTTGGGAACTTGATCAAAAATTGACGATGTACTTGAAGATCCCGAAGAAGAATAAACGCTCGCGTTATCGTCTTCCCAAGAAACTCCTGTGGACTCTACATCATCATCCTTGTCTCCAAGACCGTCACCTTCTTGTTCAACCTCCGCTTCGCGCTGGCCACTCTCTAATCCCGTCAGATCGGGCCCGTAAAGCACAGTCATGTCTAAATCCTTATCCCAGTTTACAGAAAGTGGATCAGCCCTGCACTTAATGCCATATAATTGCTGTGACCACCTTCTCCAAAGAGTATGATAAAGCCTCGATAAATATAAATGATAGTCCACATCGTCCTCCAGTGAACACGATGGTAGCCTTATTAATTTATGATTTCTCATCTTTAGCAGTAGCTTCCACGTTGTGGCGATATCTTGATCTTGAAATCCGTGTGTGAAATAATCAATTGCAGGCCTCGCATAGTTGGTGACATTGTCCAACAACAGTAAATTTTGCCTTGATATTATAGTGTCGTCTAAGCTCGTCATTATCCAAATAAAATAATTCTTGATCGTCGTATGCACGAGATCACCAAGTGATCTATCCTACAGCTGGATATGCTTGACTAAAGGTAACAATAGGATTTTCCCCATCCCAGTCTTAAGATGTGTAGGACCTTAAATACATGGAGGTGTCTCCAGCAACTCCAACGATGATTTCCTAATTCACCCCACTCACGCCATCCTATCGATCTTTTTCCTCTCCTTCGATATTTCCAACACCAATACATTAATTCGTTAATGCACAATTGACTGTGACAGCTTAGTCAAACAACCACCAGTTTTTTCTCCGGTCGTTTCCGGAAAAACTCTTTCGATATGCGTTAGGAATATTCGGCATAGAACAAAATGGCCCGAAAATTTCTAAGCGAGAGATTCAGGGAAATACCGAAATGAGCGAAGAGTTTTTCCGATATACAATAGGAGCAAATCCTCCAGTAATTTGAGAAAAAAAAAGCATTTTTGACATTCTCCGGGCCAAAAAATTCCAGGATTCTCCGATTTACCCAATACTAAGTCCGATCCCTTAAAGAAGATGACTTTCGGTGCTTATCGTTTTCGCTCTCATTTACTTTACTGGCGAAGGAGGGTGTATGACATGCATAGCCGTAGAAGTAGAGGGCAAATTCGGGGACGAAGTGAGTCCGACAGAAGTGAGTTACTAAGTGTGGCAATAAAAAAATGAGGGGCATCCTCGAGGTGGGAAGAAAAAAGGGATATGGAGAACGTTCGAATAGTGCATTACAATGTGGTGTGTGGATCTCAAGTACTTCACCGAGTGGCTTTGCATCCTCCTAGGCAAGTCTATCGGTCGAGTTTCGTAATTTAACACGGGGTAGCAGTGCTTCGCAGGGCTTGGTTCACTACGTTATACAGGCAGACTATGTGCATCGCTTGCTATTTCTCTTTCGGACAATGCGGCATTGGACCCCGTTTTGCCAAAAATGTGAACAGTACGTCAAACTATCGGAGTTTTTGGTCATGAAAATCATATTTCTACTCAGCTGATCGAACGTCATAAACGAATCGTTTACCGTTTAGGATATAATCGACTTATTTTACACGATCATGCTTCTGATGCAGAATTTTTCGGATGATGTAAGTTTTAACGCGCACACGTGGGGATAGCGACGAAAAAAGTGATTTCCCTGGACACATCCGTATGATGTGCTACACCGGTACATCCTGAAACAGTCACTTGTTAATGTTGCTCAGAATTTTTCATGTCATTTTTCCATCGACCGACCGACGCAAACCACATCTCATCGGATGGAATTTTGGAAAATTTGAAAAATTTCAAAAAGTCTTGACGCTAACGTCGGCTTTTCATCACACTCTCTCTTACTATTTGCCTTCGTGTTTTCTTGAAAGCTTAAAAAGACCAGCAGTACATCAAGATGTCTCACAGAAAGTATTCCGCCCCACGTCACGGTTCCCTAGGTTTCTTGCCAAGAAAGAGAGCTTCCTCTCCAAGAGGTAGAGTTAAGTCTTTCCCAAAGGATGACAAGACCAAGCCAGTTGGTTTGACCTCCTTCCTTGGTTACAAGGCCGGTATGTCCACTATCGTTAGAGACTTGGACAGACCAGGTTCTAAGTTCCACAAGCGTGAAGTCGTTGAAGCCGTTTCCGTCGTCGACACCCCACCTTTGGTTGTTGTCGGTGTTGTCGGTTACGTCGAGACCCCAAGAGGTCTAAGATCCTTGACCACCGTCTGGGCTGAACACTTGTCTGATGAGATCAAGAGAAGATTCTACAGAAACTGGTACAAGTCCAAGAAGAAGGCTTTCACCAAGTACTCTGCTAAGTACGCTCAAGATGCTGCTCAAATCGAAAGAGAATTGGCCAGAATCAACAAGTACTGTTCCGTTGTCAGAGTCTTGGCTCACACTCAAATCAGAAAGACCCCATTGTCCCAAAAGAAGGCCCACTTGGCTGAAATCCAAATCAACGGTGGTACCACCGCTGACAAGGTCGCTTGGGCTAAGGAACACTTTGAAAAGACCGTCTCCGTCGACAGCGTTTTCGAACAAAACGAGATGATCGACGTTGCTGGTGTCACCAAGGGTCGTGGTTACGAAGGTGTTACTCACAGATGGGGTACCACCAGATTGCCAAGAAAGACTCACAGAGGTTTGAGAAAGGTTGCTTGTATTGGTGCTTGGCACCCTAACCACGTTATGTGGTCTGTTGCCCGTGCCGGTCAAAACGGTTTCCACCACAGAACCTCTATCAACCACAAGATCTACAGAGTTGGTAAGGGTGATGATGAAGGTAACGCTTCTACCGAGTTCGACAGAACCAAGAAGACCATCACCCCAATGGGTGGTTTCCCTCACTACGGTGAAGTCAAGAACGATTTCGTTATCATCAAGGGTGCTATCCCAGGTACTAAGAAGAGAGTCGTTACTATGAGAAAGTCCTTGTACACTGACACTTCTAGAAGAGCCTTGGAACAAGTTACCTTGAAGTGGATCGACACTGCTTCTAAGTTCGGTAAGGGTAGATTCCAAACTCCTGCTGAAAAGCATGCCTTTATGGGTACTCTAAAGAAGGACTTGGAATAAATGTAAAAGATTATAGTTAGTAGTACATAATTTTCTTTATCGTTTCAAGCCTTTTTTACTGCTACTGCTGTCATTCTGTTTTCTACGTCTCTTAGCTTCGTTTTTACACCTGTCGCTGCAAAACCATTCGCCCTCCAGCGGTCTTACTATTCCAACGCAACCGTAATGGAACCATTCGGTGGGGCAATTGGAGTTGTCGCAGGCAATCATGGACCCGTAGGAGACGTTGTGACACACACAATATGTCTCTTCCTGCGGTTCTTCACGTCTGGATATATTTGGCTTAACGATATCATTGCCCCTCGTCGCACGTGATGCCTTGTCAACTCTATTCGAATTCGAATTCCTCAGATTTAACCTTATAGTTAACGGTGCGTTTTTAGGCGACTCTTTGGTCCTTGTGGCGTCGTACCTTTTACGAATCTCTTGCATCTGCAAAAGTTCCCTCCTCTGTAGCGTCAGGGCCTTTATTCTGGCTTGAACTAGATCTTGAAGGAAATCTGCCTGGTTTTCCATCTGCACAGCAATTTGATCTTGCCGATCATGGTCTTCATTCTCCTTTTGATCGAGGGATGTGTCTAGAGACTGTAGTGTCCATAGCGTTCGTATTAGCTCACAAGGGAAATGATCTAATGTATTGAGAAAGTTATACCGTATATCCATGGCAATTCGAGATCTTATTGTTTTGTTCCTCTATACACTGTACCTAAGGGCACTTTTTACAAGTCATTAAAATAGATAACTCCGATCACGTGATCTCTGTTATGAAGAGTACCGATGCTCGACAGACTATCCTACCCAATCTCCCATTAGTGGCCACTCTGGTGGAGCATGTAGTCCTACCCTTACCACTCTTTGCCGCCCAGCTCTTAATACCACCTGACCATCCCAGTGATAGAATCGGGTAACACCACACCTGTCGTGGAGAGTTACCCCAATCTCGTTATCCAATCAGATTGTTGGAAAACTCATCACTACAATTTTTTTTCCCGCCTTTTCTCACCGAGAGAGAGTCAAGCCGATCTATCCACCAAAGGCCCTATTGGTGAATGTGGAAATGTAAGAAATTGAGGAAACAAAAAAAAAAAAATTAGAGAATTAGGTTATGGTCTTATAGTCCATAGGAAACAATTACGGGATAATATATTCATATAGGAAGAAAAAAAAAGTATAACTCAATTCAAATCTCCCTTCTCCTTCCTTTTGACTGTTATTTGTTAATTCATTCTCTTACACCAAGAGATATAATTCGATTCAATCCCGCTACTGTTCCTCCGTTATTATTAAAATATCTACGTCTAATCTCCCCCTCCTCATAAGGCATGTTCTCTCAAATTAGACGCGTTGCCTCTAACGCAGCTACCCGCAAATTCCTAGCCGGAGGTGCTTTGATCTCCGGTGTCTCTGCTTCTGCTGCACTATATGCCGACTCTTTGACCGCTCAAGCAATGACAGCAGCTGAGCACGGTTTACATCCTCCTGCTTACTCATGGCCACACAACGGTCCATTCGACACTTTCGACCACGCTGCCATTAGAAGAGGTTACCAAGTTTACAGAGAGGTTTGCGCTGCTTGTCACTCTTTGGACAGAATCGCCTGGAGAACTTTAATCGGTGTCTCTCACACAAACCAAGAGGTCCGTGATATGGCCGCCGAATTCGAATACGACGACGAGCCCGACGAGCAAGGTAATCCAAAGAAGAGACCAGGTAAATTGGCTGACTACATCCCAGGTCCTTACCCTAACGAACAGGCCGCTAGATCTGCTAACCAAGGTGCACTACCACCTGACTTGTCCTTGATCGTCAAGGCCAGACACGGTGGTGCTGACTACATCTTCTCCTTGCTTACCGGTTACCCAGAGGAACCACCTGCTGGTGTGGCTCTGCCACCAGGCTCCAACTACAACCCATACTTCCCAGGTGGTGCAATCGGTATGGGTAGAGTTCTATTTGATGATTTGGTCGAATACGAAGACGGTACACCAGCAACAACTTCCCAAATGGCCAAGGACGTTGTCACTTTCTTGCATTGGTGCTCCGAACCCGAGCACGACGAGAGAAAGAGACTAGGTCTGAAGGCAATTCTAGTCGTGTCTTCCTTGTACTTGCTATCCGTTTGGGTGAAGAAGTTCAAGTGGGCAGCTATCAAGAACAGAAAGTTTGTCTTCAACCCTCCAAAGTCTAAGAAATAAGACAGCTTCAACAGAGAAACTCTCAAGATGAAAAGAAAGAAAAACAAAATCGAACAAACAACAAACATCATTAGCAAAAAATGATCCATTACTATTGTTATTATTATTATTATTATTATTTTCTGATAGGCACTTGTAAATGAAAAAAATGAGAAAACAAGAAAAACACAACAGAACACAACGAAACACCATATTAACATGATAAATTCTAGACTGCTCTTATGTAAGAGACGTATTTATTCTTATTTATTCTATTTAGTCTAACGATCCGAGCAGCGGACAGCTCTTAAGGCACGTCCCGAGCGAGGGTTCTGTCAATGGCGGCTAGCAACCGCTGAAAGGCAGCAGTCCCGACACCCGTACACCACACTACAAAAGTTACCTTGAATCTGGGCCCTCTATGGGAAGCACGCCAGCAGTAGAATACCCACACTAGGATAGAATATATAACTGCAGGGTATTGGAAACGAAAGCACCAATCACAACTATACTACGGCAGCCACCACGACCACGAAACGGTCGTGAATACTCTACAGAATAGGATTACCCGGACAGCAAGAGGTTAGTTTTTTTCGTGCGGCTGCTTCTATGCATGGGGTCAGAGAAGGGAAGAAAGAAGGAAAAAAAAAAAAAAGAATAAGAAAAAAAAAATACCTTTTGGTTCTTTTAGATAAAAAAGTTCTTTGTTCTCGCAGTAAAATTGCCTTACTGAAGACCGTTGTCCATAGTGAACAAGGGCTGTTTCGTTAAGAGATAAAGATAAACGGAGGAAATCTGTTGAAAATAAGAAAGGAGAACACACGTATACACATACACATACCCATATACTGAGGTGTTCGATAAGAGTGTTTCTGTGTGCGAATCTGCGTTTTAAGGTTATTCTTTTTCCACTTTATTTTGGTACTTTTTTCTTTTTTTTTTACTTGGTATTTGGCAGTGGCCTATTTTCCCGTGTGCGTGCCGTTATCATTGGTGAACCCAGTTGATGTTGAGCTGGTAATAGAAAAATTCTTTGAACCATTAGTTGATGGATACGAGTGGATGCGTTATGAATGACGAGAAAGTAGGGGAAAGCGCCCATCATCGTGCCTTTAATAATAATCACAACAGTAGCAACAGCGATATCAATGCCAATGTGAACAGAATGGGAATGGATAATAATAATGAAATTAGTAGTTTCCAAATACCGGCACAGTCATCGTCGTCATCAGTACTTCAACAACGTCAACATGAGCCTCAAGAAATAAAACAACGAGAAGAAAATCAGCAAGAAGAGCAGCAAGAAAGCCAGCAGTACCAACAAGAACCGGAAGAGCAGCAGCAATACCAACCACAACACCTGCAGCACACACAAGCACAACCAAGGCCTGCTAGACAGGATTCCTTATCAATGTTTACCAATTTTACTCAGCCAAGGTTTTCGACCTCGCTATCGTCGTTTTTGAACCTTTCTGAAAGACCTTCGCTAAGCGGTGGATCAGGTGTGAGCGGGAGTGGTGGTAGTGGGGTTCCGCCAACGGATTTATCACAGATCGGACGTGGGTTTAGTATTGTCAACAATTTATGGCAGCCACCGCCTGCACCGCCATCACAACCGACAGCGACAGTTCCCAATGATCCGTTTATGCCACCGAGATTCAAGACGCCGACGTTTTCATCGTCGTCATCGTCCAAGCAAACCGGGGCTGTGAACAGTAGTGGTAATAACAACCATGCGGCACAACCGCCATCTCAACCACCATCGAAAAGAAATTCGTTATACTTTGGATCAGCTGATGCACCTGAGTTGGATTTTTTCAATCAAAACCCAAGCAGCTCACAGAAAAGGGACTCGATCGGAACCATGAAACCACCACTGATTGTACCGTTAGGTGGTAGTACCGGTAGCGCTGGTAAGAATACGGAATTTGATTCATTGTTTGCACAGCCAAGCAATAACTTATTACCGACCTCTTCGAGAAACAATTCACTGAAGTTCACAGCGGATGATTTCGATTTCCCATTCAAGAGGCGAGATTCGTCGGTTCGAAATTCGATCGATGCTCAGAACTATACTTTGGGTCCCAGGATGTTCCCGCGGGGATCGGGAACTAACTCTGCAGAGTTGACGCCAGACCCAACTGAAGTCGTTGACGAGTCTTTGAAAAGGGACCATCTCCAGCAACTGACAAAGAGACAGAAGAGCTCCAAGGACATTCATGGTAGTAATGCTGCTGGTACTACCGGTACTACAGTGGCTGATACTAGTAATAATAATGACAACGGTAATAATAATAGTACTAATAACAACAATAATGTTGATAATGACACCACTCCCACAGCTACAGGTACTGCTAATAATAAGGATAATTCAGCGGTATCCATCGCTGCACACCCAACGACAACCGCCGGTTCCACACCGTCAGCCAACGTGCAAGGATCCCAATCTGGCGGTATGGGCCAAGATGGTATGGTTATGAACTCTACACATGATGCGTTATCGAAATTACAGAGTGGAATCCTGGATCCCAGTGTTGAACCATCTCTGGATGATTCAAAACCAATGTTAGGTGCAACCAAGATTGATCAGTTGATGTTGATGATTCAGGCTCGCAAAAAGGGTGTAACTGAAAAGATAATGACATCTTCAGACGGTGGACTGATTATTGATGAGAATTCTGACATTTTACCACCTTCATCCCAGTTAGTCGGTGGCGTGGAAAAGCCAAAGGGCTCTCATGGTGTTAAACAGCACGAGTGTCCATATTGTCATCGTTTTTTCACTCAGAGTACTCATTTGGAAGTCCACGTCCGTTCTCATATTGGTTATAAACCTTTTCTCTGTGAGTATTGCGGCAAAAGATTTACGCAAGGTGGCAATCTGCGTACACATCAACGTCTCCACACCGGTGAAAAACCATATGAATGTGAGTTATGCGGCAAGAGATTTTCGAGAAAGGGTAATTTGGCAGCTCACGTTGTAACCCACCAGAAATTGAAACCGTTTATCTGTAAGTTGGACGGCTGCAATAAAACTTTTACACAGTTGGGTAATATGAAAGCTCATCAAAACCGTTTCCATCTCAATACATTAAACGAGTTAACTCAAAGATTGGCTGAAATGGATCCTCAAGAAGATATCGCGCCCGATGAACGTGATCTATTGGAGTATTTCGCATCATTGTACAAGAATTCAAACAAAGGTATTAAAGGTAGAGGTAAAGGTAGTACTCGTGTAGTTCCTTCGGATCTGCAAAGACAGCAGTCGGCCTCTCCTTCAACCCTTTCAGCAGTTACGGGCCAAATGTCTAGGACAAATGGTGGAAGTTCAACAGATCAAAATATAACCCCAACCGGAACGAACCATTCCACACCCCAACAGCAACATACCCCTATTACTACTAATTCACAAACATTCCCAGACCACCAACATAATCATCACTACCACTCACAACAACGTATTTTACACCAAAATAAGGATGATCCAACTGTCACGACTACAACCGGTCCCCCATTTGGTAACCCATTAGAGGCAAGGGTTTTGGATCCAACCAAGTCTCATGCTACTATGAATCCCAGCACTGCTACAGTAGCTGCAGTAGCTGCAGCCGCTGCTCCACAACAACCAAATGATCCTGTTATTAGTTATGGGTATCCACCATTGCAGCAACAGGCTAATCAACAGGGAGCTGACCCGACGGGTGCGGGTGCGCTACCTTCATTACCTTTGCAACCACCTTCATCAGGTTCATCAGCAAATTCTGCTAGTGGGTTTTCATTTTCTTTGGATCCACAAGCAGATCCAACAAGCGCCAATACATATCCAAGACAGTTGCAAAGCAGAGTACATTTCAAAAATATAAACTACAAGGGCTAGGGCTAGTCCCCAGTTCCTTATTATAATACACATTTACTAACATACATCCTTTGTCCTATAAGTAATCTTATTACTATTTTATTATCATTATTATCATGCTTATACTAATCTCGTGTGACGCGTGAAATAAAGACGCGTTTTATTCAAGAGTTGGAATTATTTTTATACGCATCTAGAAGAACTCATCTTGATTTCGTTCAATATATCATTGATCTCATATCGATCTATTGAAGCAGAATTGACAAGTGAGGCCAAAAGAGCCATGCGTTGTACATATTCACTTAGAGCCTCGTTGTCATCAACCGTTTTTACGACAAAAAAATCCTTTGAAAGACAATTGGACACTTCACCAACTACAGCATTTCATTACTACTGTCAATTGCAACATGATTCAAAGATTAATAACGAATTGCAATGGAAGAAATTTATGCGTAGAGAATGGGAATTGCTTTCACTCACGAGGAAAAGGTTGTACTACGCATTTTATTTCCATTTTAAGGGAATAGACTATAAAAGCCTGAACAACTTTGAGTTAGCTAAATTCCTTGAAATCCCAACGCCTGCCGCCAGTGAATACATGATGTTCAGAAATATCTTTAAATTCAAATTTGACAATGCATGGTTAGACAATCTGAAAAAGTTGAATGATCTAAACCATAAGGGGCGATTGGTTAAAAAATCACCAATAACTGGTGGTCATCGATTGACTGTTTTTATTCCATTGAATCAGGATCAATTACAATCTGAAGCTACGAACTATACCAAAAGATACCAGCAGATGTGTAGAGAATGCCGACGTGTTTGGAATGAGAAGGTTACTATGGAACAGAAATTAATAATTAGGGAGAAATGGGAACAAGAAAAGCAGGTATTTAACGAAAATATTCGGGATGAACTTGATGCCTTAAAAATCAATTTAAACAGATTAAATCAATTAGGGCTACGGCATGAATATTTACTCTTCGAAGAAAATAGTGGTGAATCTACCAAGAAAAAATGAAATGTTATATTCCTTTATCCAATTTATATACAACAAAGGTTAGACAAAAAAAGCTCATTAAAATTTAGATTACATGGCTACTTGTACATGAAAGCTGACACCTTTGGTAAAGGAAGCCCTAGGCTTCTCCTCCGGTCTGTCGACATAGGACGCTAAACAGATCACGTCCTCTGGCGCATGCCCAATTGACGCAAGAACACCTTTTATGACACCAACTGCGATTTCTAAGAAAGGCTTAACCATTTGAAGTTCTTTTTCACTCGATTCACTATCAAGTGCAAACGATTGGATAGGTTGGTAGTCGTAATCGAACAGATAAAAAGTCCCTCTATGGTTGGTCTTCAAATTGTCTATCTGTTTATTAAACATCTGCCGCCAAACATCTCTACAGATAAACTTCATCACAGAAAGTAGATCCATATCTTTAAACTGTAAATTAGGATTATTACTAAATACCAGTAATTCCGTAATCTTATTACCGATTTCAAATCCAATATTTCTAAGTCTATCCAAAACTCTGTTATGCTTCTCCTCATCAGCCTCATACAGTTCTCGACATAACTGATGTGATGGTGGATCGAGTGGTGGACTCACATGTATTTTCTGTAGCTGTTCTCCTGTCTGAGAAACTTCATCATCACCGTTTCCGTCTAATTTCGATGTACAATCGCCATGTTTCCTTTCGACAGCCATAGAAAGCGGTACGCACTCATTTAACAGCATCATATATACAGTTTGACTCACTTTGGGCAAAGAGTTCTGGAAAATCTGTAATTGTTGTTGTAGTTTTTGTTGCTCAGTCATCTCTTGTGTACCCGCAGCTGTGGATGGGTTGCTAGCAACGTTAGGTCTATCCATCCTTTTGACAGATTGATTCGAATCGTCCTTAGTCTTCATAATAGCTTGACTTTATCTATATTCTCCAGCGTTTTTTCTGAGAACTCGTGAGATTGATGTTTACAGACGTGTACTTGATCTTTTCATCTTCACCGAGGCTGTTTATAATACAAGGGGACTGCAACTAATACTCATCTGGGATCCTTTTGCTGATCAATAATCTATCACCTGTGGTTCTGAACGAACGTGAGGCTCCAATAAGATGAGCACGCAATTATCAATTGGTAATGAATTGAAAGATTCCTACAAAGATACACACAAGTGGGTTCAAAACAACTTGAAATGGCTAAGGGACATTGAACAGTTCTACAGAGAGAGAGCTAAGCTCGAACATGAATACAGTGAGAAATTGAGTGGCTTAACCAAAGACTATTTTAACAGGAAAAGCACGCTCTCTGTGGCTCTAAGTGTTGGTGACAATCCTGCAATGACACCAGGATCTGCAGAGGCAGCGTCCGTAGTTACTTGGAATGAAGTCCTTACGCAGACGGAGAATATATCTAAGGAACATTGGAGGTTATCAAGAGATTTTGAAGGTCAGGTCGCATCACAAATGGCCAAGATTCACTCTAAGATGGATACAACTCTGAGTCAGATCAACGGTTTTAATAGTGAAATGGTGGACAAACGGGATAATGCCTACCATGAAGTGCACAAGGCCAAGAAGAAATATGACGAAGCTTGTACATCAATGGAAAACGCTAGAAATAAAAACACCAAATCGCCAGGTGAACGTAATAGACAGAAAATGGAAGAAAAACAAGCTGAAATGAACATTGCCAAAAATGAATATCTGATTAAAATCAATCAGGCAAATAGAATTAAGGATAAGTTTTATTTCCAAGACACACCAGAAGTATTGGATCTATTGCAAGATCTTAACGAATGCCGTGTATTATTTTTGAACGATATATGGAAGACTGCTGGCTCTGTGGAGAAGACAACTTTGGAGAGAATTTCCCAGAAGCTAGATACCGCCAATGCCGTGATCGGGGAAAATAAGCCATCATTGGGAACAGCCATGTTTATCAAACATAATGCAAGAAATTGGAATGAACCTAGAGATTTTCTTTTCCAACCATCACCTATTTGGCAAGATGATGAGAATTTTGTTATTTCAGCAGAACCTGAAATATCTGATTTCAGAATCAAATTAGCCCAGGCTGAACAGGAGTATAACAAATTTCACCATATGACAGAGGGGGAGATGTCACGCTTATCATCTCTGAATGATAAGAGAAGTAAAGTTAAATCCAAGGAGACAGATTTGCAAGGTGAAATTTATTACGATGTAGTGAAAGCATACTTGGGAGCTGTTACGCCCTTCACAGGACATGAAACTTTAAAGTTACGAGCAGAAGTCCAGATCGAAAGTATACAAAATAATGTTCCATCTGGGTTCGATCTTAACACTGATGATATCGATCTTTCTAAGATAAAGAAAAAATCTGGTCTTTTCAGCAAACTAAAGAACAAGACTCACATAATGGGTAGTCCATCACCATCACATTTAATGCCCACGAGAAATCGTTCACGCAAGTTATTTGGAAGTGGAGGAAGTAACACAGACGAAGCCAACGGCGGTGACGACAATAATGCCAGCGGCACACATTTATCTCCAAGGGCTCGAGCCACAAGTAGTACTGGTAATACAAGTTCAGGTCGCTTGTCAAGAACCTCAAGTGCAGTAAGCACGGAAAACGATGCTGTATCCACTTATACCACCGATACTTATTCCACGAGAGGATCGACATCTTCTAATACCAACAACATTAATCGTGTTCTATACACATTTCAAGGCCGTGATAATGATGAAGTCTCAGTGAACCCCGGAGATTCTATTAAGGTACTGGTTCCTGATACTGGATCTGGCTGGACCAAGCTTAAAAACGATACAACAGGCGATCAGGGGCTGGCACCAACTTCATACTTAGAAATCAATGAGAAATCTACAACTACTAATGGTGATAAAAGCCTGCCTCCAAGCGTACCTCCACCAAGAGGTTCCAAAAAACCGTCTCGTACTTTGACGGTACAATACGGCTACGATGCACAGGAGGAAAATGAGATGACCATTGAACCAGGGGACGTCGTTAACGTTTTAAAGGAGGACGACGGATCAGGGTGGACTTTAGCAGAGTTTGATGGCGATAGCGGATTGATTCCAACAAACTATTGCAAATGAAGTAATGAAGTGTTTGAAAGATAAATTGACGATAGGTTAACTGTTTTTTCCATTTTGCTCCTTTTTTTGTAGAGTAAATTGCTTATATTAATACAATCAAAACATATTGAGGTACATGGGAAAATTATTCATGGGTTAGTTGGCCATCCGAGTATTGATTCATAAAGATTTATTTAATAGATCATCTATTCTTCCAATATTTTCGGTACCCGGCCGCCGTTATTCGCGCCAGTTGAATAAAAATCTAAAGGGAGGAAAGGGAGGAGCCATTGCTGAGCAACATCGACAAGCACACACAAAAGTAAGATCGTTAGTAAAAGTTATTTAGGCTATCTAAGAATTTGGAAGTCTTTCGAAAATAGATGACGAGTAAGTCTGTCAATACGAGCAATAGGTCTATCAAGAGTACCAATAACTCCGAGCATTACATCGGTAGTGAACAGCCTTCAGAGCGTGCATCCACAAATGCTACCCGTGAACAACTACCGGGGCTCGAAAACGAGCAAGAACCATTGCTGGGACGTTCCACATCCGGTAAGCCTTCTCATAGAGCCATTGGCGTTCAACCGCAACCTATTCCAAATCCAGGTGAAGAAGAAGATGAACGGACATTTGATTTTGAGTCGCAGTTCCAAAGAAAATTATATGGAATCCACAAAAAGTACAGATTATTCATTAGCAATTCCAGATGGATTCTAAACATCTTTATCATTCTGAATACTGTTTGGTTAGTGACTACCCTGATTGGTGACTTCTTCTTCAATATCAATATCTTCAAGACCAACAATAGGTATTGCAGTTTTAGCGACCTGACATTAATATTCATTTCTATCATCGCCAATACCTTTAATTTATGGTTTAACAAACTGGGCCTTTATTCTTCCCTGGATTATGGTCTCAATATCACGTTGTGCGTGTTGACATTGTTCAATCTGGGATTATTATATTTGGTGAGTTATACGAGACAGAGAATTGGAGTTGCAGGTACTTTCACGCATCTGTGGGCAGCATTTTCCTTTTTCATTGGTGTTATCATTGATTGGTATCTTTTGAATTATAACAGTCAATTAAACAAACCTTTCAACGAGGAGGAAGAACAAGGGGACGACAACCGTCATGGTAGAGATAATGATTTTGCATCTTCAGGGAAACATACTTTGACAGAGTGGGTTTACATTGGAATTAGGAATGTGATCAAGTGTGTCATATTGGTTTTCTTTATCCTTTTCACTTTGAATACAATGTTATCTACCTGGGATATCCATAGAGTCTCGAAAAATTCAGCTGAAGTAAATGCAGAGGCGGCATCCTATGATGCCTTCCATTGGGTTGATAAGGCTCACACTTACAAGTTACACATCGAATGCCATGGTGATGTGTTTGACAGTCAATCGCCAGAAGATGCCCCTAGACAACCTATTCTGTTATTTGAACACGGTGGATTGGATACCGGTTATTTATCAGCATCATGGATCCAAGAATTGTACCATTTAAACAAGGTCGAAAGATACTGTACTTACGAAAGACCAGGATACGGACTAAGTGATTCTGCACCAGCACCTATTTCTATTGCAATGGTGGCAGATGCATTAAAATATGCGCTTTTAAATGAAGCTAAGATTAAAGGTCCTTTCGTCACTGTGGGTTACGACTTAGGCGGTTTATTTACTCAAGTTTTCACCGCTAAGAATCTAGACATGGTTGATGGAATGATGTTAGTAGAGTCATGGCATGAAGATCTACTATTGAAGAATTACTTACAAAGATTATTGCCACCTTCTCATGATGGTAACAAAGACCCGGATGATGTAAGTTGGTTACCACCAGAAATTGCAAGACATAATGAATTCAAGATTTTATGGGACGGTCTTTGGTCAAGTTGGGGTATGAAGCTTCAAACTTCGTGGTTATTGGCACATCATGGATCCAAAGAGAGAATCCTTGGACGCGACATGAAGTACCAAGGTAAATTTATACGTGCCAAATTTTTGGAAAGTGTGACCAGTTCTTTATTAAGTTATAAGGATGTCTTGAGTGCTAAGGAGAAATTATTAGACGTTAAGTTAAGCGTGGTCAGTTCCAGAGAATTAGTCAAGAAATCACCACAGTGGGGCAATTGGCAAAAAGAATTAACCAAGATCTCTGCGAAGGCTAGAGAGTGGAAAATTGTGGAAGGTGGACATGACGTCTATAAATATGGATTAGGAAAACAACAGACGCAGGACGCTTTACTAAGGTTGATAGGTCAACAGGAAATGCGTTGAACGTATATGTATATATACCTAGAACGCTTCGTAGTATTCGTACAAAAAATATATATATAGATACAAACAGCGAGTAGTAACATTGAGCAGTTGGAGGACCGGTACTGACCTAGATTCCTCGTGTGTTTCGATTCCAATTTCAATATTCATCCTGCATACAAACCCACCAAACAATTGAAACTAATTCTGATTATCGATTTTACAATATTGACGCCTGTGTGTAACGAAAAAAAAAAAAAAAAATAAAATAAATAAGTCAAAGTAATAAATGAATGAAAAACCAAACGACACATCAAACATCAATATCTAACCCTAAATCCATAACAGCGTAACAATGGCTTGATATCCTCCCCAACTTTTTCAAATTTGTATCAATCCCTGTGTAAGCAAAACGGAAAAGACAATCAGATAAATCGCGACAACGAAAAAAAAAAAGGAGTTGGAAATCAACCCATGTTAACATCTTTTGGGTCTTCTAGCAATACTCCTAACTCGTCAACCAACTGACCACCATCGCTTTCTATCTCACTTTCTGACTCACTGCTCTCTAAGGAAGCCTCCAAGTCACAGGCACATCTACAGTTTGGACAAACAAATTGAGGGTATGAAGTCATAACCAATCTGCGGATGCATTGAAAGTGCCAACTATGAGAACAGGGCGAAATAAACATGGCCTGACATGGTTTAATCTTGGAGAGACAAATTGAACAATCTTCCTCTTCAAGTCCCATTGTCATCTTCTGAATATTTTTTATGCGCTGCAGAGCCTCTTTGTTAAATGCATTTGCCCTTCTTTTCCATGATCTATTAATCTCCACACGCATTTTAACACATCTGTAGATTTCTTCTGTACCGCCTCTAAAATCCATTCCTAATTGTAAAATATCACCATCATGGATCAATGTATCCTTTGACATAGTAGATGCAGGCGCTAGCCTTTGATGATTCAAGAAAGTACCACTAGATGACCTCACGTCCCTAATAAACCAATTACCCTGCGAATCAACTTTGAAACAACCATGTGTCCTTGAGACCACCTTTGACTTGAAAACTACAGGGTGATACTGCTCTGGTATCTTCGCAATTGCTTCACGAACCCTCTCAGTATAACGACCAATAACCAACTGAGAACCGGGACCTGCGGTTCTGATTACTGGATCGAACGATAACCCCGGATTTGTAGAGAAAGATCCATCAATGAAAGGTGTTAATCGGATGCTAAAAAGACCATGCTTATCCTTCCGTTGCTGTAAAGTCTCCTCATCAAGAGGTTCCGGTAAAGTAACGTTTCTAGCCAAATCAAGACCTAACAGTTCATCAGCATTAGGTTGATCAGCTGCATATATATAATGGCGCAAATTCTTCAATGGCGTCACCCCATCAGTATTCGGGGTATGTGTAAAACCACCTGATGTTGTACCGTTGTACGTATGAGCCTCTGGATGAATTGGATCGATACCTGCGATGGGGACACCCGCTTGTGGCTGTTGTGGTTGCTGCTGCTGTTGCTGTGGTTGCTGCTGTTGTTGCGATGGCTGTGAAGGCTGTTGGAACGATGTCCGCTGCTGCTGTTGGGGATGACTGTGATTCGGTGAAGAACCGCTACGTTCCCCTTGCAAAGAGCCAGAATTTCCCAACGGCGAACTCGACGCCGAAACCGTGTTGTTTTGTGGTATTGATTGCAAATTAGGAACACCAGATTCCTGCTGTGCCGTCAAAGAAATGGAAATTGGCAAGTCGTGGAAACTACGAGTATGCGGTAATCCATGTGTCGGTTGTGATTGCCTTTCAAAGGCTACAGAGCTAACACCACCAATCTCTCCGAAATTACTATTGTTGCTACCACTACTACCACGAGAATGGCTAAAATTCAAAAACGGATTATTGGTATTACCAGCACCATGTGGAACCGCAGCGCCGCTACTACCACTGTTATTACTACTATTATTGTTGTTATTATTATTTTGTCGAATTCCAAAGGAGTTCAGAAACGAGTTCAAACCGGAACCTCTTCTACGTCTGCCTTGAGAAGAAGCACTCATTGCGGTTGCACTTGCGCTTGCACTATTTGTCATTCCTAAAGCCGTCGTAGTCGCGGATCCTCTACCGCTACCACTACCACCAGCTGTATTTGTCGCACTATTCGCCGAAGACGAGACGGATGTAGCAGGTGACGCTGTCGATGTTGCTGCTGTATTACCTGCTGAGAAAGCGACTGGATTGTACATCGCACACACAACTGAGCGGGCGCGACTAAAATAATAACAGAAGAAACCCTTTATAATATGCTAGTCAATTCCCTACTTTATTTCACCTTCGAATTAAGCCAAAGTGAGGCAAGGGGTATGGTAAAATACAACAGACGAGAAATTCAAAATTCTTTTAAACTGTGTTATCTTTTAAGGGTTAAACTCCCAATTCTTGGCTCACCCTTTGTATTGTCCTAAAACTTCTTTTGTGATAACCGGATCCAATTAATCACAGTGATAGGAGAAATTGCCTTTAGAGCTTCAACTATCTTTCTGGACTTTAACTACCGCTGATGCTTTCACTTTCTCCTTAGTTTATGCTTAACGGGGCAAACACACAGAAAAGTAGGAGAGTAAGGAAAAAAAGATGCGATATTCAAACGGTTGGAAAAGGAGGTTACAACCAGTTGACAGCACTATTTGATTGAAGCCTTTTGTTAATCCCTTCAAAAGCTCCAGCCAGCTAAATAAGGATCCCGTAGAGAATAGTTTATAAACCTTCTCCTTTAAAAGTTGCTTACCTTTTGATCTAGATGGGGTTGAATATTTATTACTCAGAAAATTGAGGTGCAACATTCTTTGAAGTCTCTTTTTTCTTTAGCGGCGGCGAGAACAAATTAAAAGCGATCGCTTTATACGTACATCACTTATTACGAAGAATGTGGAGAAACTTGCGTGAAACGGATTTCGTTTCAATTTGAAACGGTACTAAAACCGGATAATCACGTGTGTGCCTGGGCGTAAATCATAAGCTCGCGGCTACTAATACTGCAGTAAGCGCCACCGACAGACATTCACCATTATATCTGACAATGAAAGGCATATCAATGTACTCATTTTTTTCTTCTCATTCGTATGTGCATATACAAAACTACATTCACCCATGACTACGATTACAACTTGCTCAAATCTGTAGTCTTTTGTTGAGTAACAATTTCATCGTACAGCAACGTAGTCAAAAATTCGCTGAACCTTTCACCGGTGACTTCTGGTAAGAAGTGCTTGGCGGCAATAGCAAACTTGTTAGCATCACCGACTGGGCTCTCTGCGGCCAATTTGGCAGCTTGCTCTTTCAATAACTGCGAAGTCAATTGGGGAGTTACCCTCTCACCAGTGTCACCTAGCACAACACCGTGTTTCACCCATTGGTACAGTTGAGAGCGAGAGACTTCAGCGGTAGCGGCATCCTCCATCAAATTGTTGATTGGCGAACAACCAGAACCTCTTAGCCAAGCTTCCATGTACTGTAAACCGATATCCAAATTCTGTACAATACCGCGCTTGGTGACCTGACCCTCTGGGATATGGGTATCGCTTAGCTGTTGTGCAGTAACGGCAGTTTCTGGAACATTATGAATTTGGTTCTTAGTCCCCATGTTGATAAAGACTTCATTACAGATAGAGGCCAAGGCAGGATGTGCGACCCAAGATCCGTCGTGACCATTTTTCAACTCTCTAATCTTATCATTACGAACCTTGGTCATTGCCTTTTCATTGGCGACGGGGTCCTTAGGAATTGGGATTTGAGCAGCCATACCACCCATTGCATGGACCCCTCTTCTGTGGCAAGTGTTGATCAGCCTTTTTACATAAGCATCCATAAATGGCGAAGTCATTGTAACTTGATCTCTGTCAGGCAGAACGTGCTCGGGCAAGTTACGCAACCTCTTGATGGTGGAAAAGATGTAATCCCAACGGCCACAGTTCAAACCTGCAGAATGGGAACGCAATTGCCAAATGATTTCCTCCATTTGGTATGCTGCTGGTAAAGTCTCAATCAAGACTGTAGCTCTAATGGTGCCCCTGGCAATACCAACCCAATCTTGGGCAACATTGAAAATATCATTCCATAGCTTGGCTTCCAAATGGTGTTCCATCTTTGGCAAGTAGAAGTAAGGACCCCTGCCGACCTTTATAGCTTGCTTTGCATTGTGGAAAAAGTATAGGCCAAAATCAAAAATCGAGGCACTTATTGGTTCGCCATCTACGTAGAGATGTTTTTCCTCCATGTGCCAGCCTCTTGGACGTACAATAATTGCTGGCAGCTGGGAAATTGATGACTTCAATTTGTACTCTTTTTTAGGTGTGGTAAAGTTCAATTGATCTCTTAGGGCATCGTACAGATTAACTTGGCCATAAATCATGTTGAGCCATGTGGGAGAAGCAGAATCTTCAAAGTCTGTCATGTAAGTGTTAACCTCGGCATTCAATGCGTTAACAAGCATATTTCTCTGTGGAGGACCAGTGATCTCAGTAGATCTGTTTTCCAGACCAGGTCCTAGTGTAGGACCTTGCCAAGTGGGATCTTCTCTAATTGCCTTGGTCTCCGGTAGGAAATCCAATTTGTAGTCACGGGCATCCAACTTCTTCTGAACCTCCTGTCTGGCTTCCAACAATTGTTTTCTCCTGTCGTTAAAAGTTCTGTGAAGCAGCACGATGAATTCCAATGCGTCCTTACTCAGAATATCTGCCACTGTAGTGGTAGAAGGACTGAATTGCGGCTCTGAATCAATGTTGACTTTCAACTCAACGTTATCCAAACTTACTCTAACCATAATATACTGTTATTGATAAAAGATGTAACTTTTGTAATTACTCTCCTGTCCTACCAGAACCCAACAAGCTGAGACAACCTAATCGACCGAGGATAGCTTCGATTTATATATCAATCATTCTATCTGACAAAGTACAGAGCCCCTGAGCCCCCATCCAACCATTAAATCGTTCGTCTAACAGTTGCCAAGGGCGGTCATACATTTGCAGTAGCGGTCCAATGCTTCTGTAGGGTTACTGTTGATAATGTTGATAATAGGAATGAGTCTTGAAGGAAACGTTTTAGTCAAGATTCGGTATTTGCCGCGCTTTTTTAGGGATACTGCCGATTCGCATTAGGCCGAATGGAAGAATGCTGTTCCTTAGGAAAAAGGCCAAGAGTCAATTTCGTTTGATTGACTTCTTTCTTTGAGTCATCTTGAAAAGAAAAGCACGTGCAGTCTGTAACTCCGTTACTACTTTCATCGTATCCCATGATAGCGCTTACATACTCTACCTATCCCATCCACTCATCTACCATCTCCGATAACACCTGCAGTATGTAAGACATGAATAACATTGTCGTTGACATCTTTCTTCAGAGGTGTGTAGCAGCTTTTTGAAAATTCCACTTTCTTCAACCATTCACGAGCATCCTCCTCAGAGTAGCCCAAAGCTTTAATGTGTTCGGTTGACTGATCTGGATGTTGCTCGAAGTAAGCAATACCTTCATCCAGCGATTCCGAGAGTTGTCTAGTGGTCTGAGGGTCTAGATTTTCCTGGCGTACTAGAACCCACGATGGCCAAGGGGTGTATATGCTACCTAGCATTTTCAACTCAGGATTCTCACCTTGGTAGTATTTCTTCGTTGTGAAGTACTCCCACATGAACGCCTCTGAAGTTTGATCATTGACGCTTTTACGCAGTTGCTCAAAATTATGACAAACGGGGAAATCTACAAAGGGTCTCCCTGCGTTGAAACCCTGCTCTAATGCCAATACAAATGACATAACATAAGATCCGCTCCCGATACGTGAGACCCCAATGCGTTTACCTTCCAGCTGTTTTAAGTTCTGCAATTCATTACGTTTAGCACCAGTAGAGACTGCCCAGTGCAATGGAGATTCAACATAGGTACCCACAATAGAATATTTAGCGGGTGAAGTGGCAATTCCACGCACAAATGCCTCAGTCAACCCCACAGCTGCATCTAATTCACCTTTATCCAACGATTGGATCAAATGGCCGGATCCACTAGGGTATGGTATCAATTCCACGTCAAGGCCACGCTTAGAAAAGAATTTTTGGGTTTGTGCAAAGTGAATTGGTGTTGAGTAGTGTTCCGGGATGAACCCAAGTCTGACAGCCTTCATCAACGGGGTCTTAGGAGCTCGAGGCCGTATAATCTTGGGATTCTGCATATCCCATTGGACTCATTTATCGCACTGTGTCTTAACTTTTCATCCATGCTCGCGTACGAAAATGAAAATTTACCCGAATTTAAGGACTTAGTTCTTCTTTTTTTTAATTTTTTCATCAACTCTGGAAACAAGCGTTGAATGTGCACACGTTTTAAAGGTATTGCTGTTCTATTCCAGCTGCAAGAGATAAATAAAAGTGAAAAGGTTAAAAGAAAGAGACTCAATTAATCATGTCATTGCCCTTACGGCATCCATTGGAAAATGTATCTTCATTAGATAGAGTTTTTGAAGATTTACTGGTGAGATTCGTGATAAATTGCCCACCGGAAGACTTATCGAGTGTGGAAAGGGAACTATTTCATTTCGAAGAAGCATCATGGTTTTATACAGATTTCGTTAAATTGATGAACCCAACGCTACCATCATTCAAAATCAAGTCATTTGCCAAAAATATCATTAGACTATGTCCGCTAGTTTGGAAGTGGGATATTCAAGCCGATGAAGCCCTACAGAAGTTTTCGCAGTACAAGAAAAGTATTCCAGTTAGAGGTGCAGCAATCTTTAATGAAAAATTGAATAAAATATTGTTAGTCAAGGGAACAGAATCGGATTCGTGGTCATTTCCTCGAGGAAAAATCTCCAAGGATGAAGATGATGTTGCGTGCTGTGTTCGTGAAGTGAGGGAAGAAATTGGATTCGATTTAACTGACTACATTGATGAAAATCAATTCATTGAACGTAACATCCAGGGTAAAAATTATAAAATATTTATCATTTCTGGCGTTTCTGAAAATTACAACTTCAAACCACAGGTTCGTAATGAAATTGAGAAAATCGAATGGCGTGATTTTAGGAAAATTCAAAAGACAATGCATAAATCTTCAGTGAGGTACTATTTGATCAATTCAATGATGAGACCGTTATCGATGTGGATGAGACGCCAGAAACACATTATTGGTGACGACCAATTGAGACAATATGCAGAGGACCAATTGAAGTTGTTATTGGGTATTACCAAGGAGGAACAAGTGGATCCCGGAAGAGAACTGCTCAATATGCTACACTCCGCAGTTCAGCAACAAGAGGAAAAACAAGAAAATGCTCAGGAAACTCCGAAGGGGGAGGCCAATATACCGACAGCTGCAGCTCCTATGGTAAATCAAATGATGTTTCCTCAGATTATACCTCCAGCTGTGATGGGATTTCGTCCCTTTGCACCTTTCCCCTTTATGAATGGAAATGTACCGCCATTTATGGGCCCACAGAGAACACCTGGTATACCGCCCATTGATAATCAACCTCCGCCTCAACAGCAGCACCAACATGGTGTCTTACCAACACCCTTGGCTCCAGGCAATCCTCCACAAGCAATTCCTACCCCTGATGTATCATCATTGTCAAGACCGGCATTTGCACAAGATCAGTTCAATGAAAATTATCAAAGGTCAGAGTCTTCATCAAAACAGTTGTTAGATTTGCTCAATGCAAAAAAACTGTCTGAACAACGGAAAGAAAGACCTGATTCAAATGAGTCCACTCGAGAGGACTCTACGCCACCAGAGACTGCATCTGCAGATCTATTAAAGATTTTGAAAAACCCTCAATCAAAACCGGAATCCTTGGTACCATCCTATAATGAAAATAATGTTCATGAGAAATTACCATCACAAGATGAATACGAAGATTTTGAGAGTAGTTCAGAAGGTAGCATTTATGAAGACCATCAGCAAGAAGATGGTGATAGCAAGAGTAAATCAGACTCCGAAGGATATGAAGATTTTGAAAGTGACGTGAGTGAAGAACACTTCAAAGAACCAACTCCACCACCAGCAGTAGTGGCTCAGGAAGCCGTAAGACAAGACATTGCCAAAGAACCTAAGGAAGTCAATGGAACTCATCATAAGATGGGCCCTAGGGAAGAATCACCTGCACATACTGAAGGTGCAAAACCAAAGCCTAAGATCAAATTGCTAAAACGCGGCGAGAATTTAGCAGATGTGCTTCCCAAACAAACCCCGCCATCCTCAGCAACCGAGAAATCTTCTTCAGAGGACTTGTTGGGTCTTTTGAAAAAACCTCACAATAGTAGTAAACCTCAAGATTCTCCTGACCAATCCTTGAGGCAAACTGGGGAACCCTCAAGGCAAGTGCCAACTCCACCAGTTCACCAATCGCCTTTGCATTTCTCTCAGCAACAACCTGAGAATGTACTTCCACAAACAATGGATACCTCAGTTTCAAAACCACCACAATCACCAGAGGAAGAATTATTGGGCATGTTGAAAAGAGGCCAGTCCCCCCAATCTCAACGAGAGGGTCTTAATAATGAACAATCCGATTCACATCGATTATTGGACGTTTTGAAAAATCGTAACAAGAACAATTCAATCGTTTCGCCATTGTCAGAACCCTCTGCTAGCCCTCATAACATTTCTGATGTGAACCCAACACTTCCCTCTGGTTCACACGCTGCATCATCAGAGCTTTTGGGCATTTTGAGGAGACCCATGAACGGTAATTCATCGAGTCCATCCCAAACACCATATGGATCTATGGGAGACCCCTTCCAAATGGATTCTTCATATGGTGCTAACCCCTCCAACGAGCTTTTAGGAATTTTACATAAAAAATGAGGCAATGAAGAAAAGAAAACAAAAAAAAAAATACAAAAGTGGTTAAATAGTTGATTAATCTTGCTGAGTTAACTTATGCGGGAAAGAATAATAAAAAGTGCCGCCTGAGGACTGTGAATTGGTCTTACTCGTCTGCCAGTACAAATTCCTCAAGCGTTTGATTCAGCTCTCGATCTGTGGTCTGTGGCCAAGTTACACATTTGTTCTTGACACCGCCCAATGTAACTATACAACCGTAGCATAGTGGGGCTGCTTCACCTTGTGAAGAGACAGATCTCATCAATTCAAGGTACTCGTCTCTTTCTCTTCGCAGATCGGATTCGTACCAATTACTGTATAGTTGCCTATCTTCTTGAGTTTCTGGAGGACAACCATTATTGATCGTGATTGATTGTAACCACTCAGATCCTCTTGTATGGATATTACCTTGGCACAGGGAACATTTGACATTTGGTTCCACCAATTTAGGCTCGGCTAATTTATCAGCAGTTCTTACAACCGTTGATATAACGTTTGAATAATCCCCCTCGATGTCATCAAAGTATTTTCTAACCATTTCATTAATGGTCATGTTTTTTATAAGTTTACTGTTAGCCTTTGCATCGCAGCGCTTTTGTAAAAGCAAAGTATCTTGAGCCGTGTAATTGACTAAGTGTTCATCAAGGCCAGCTGAGTAGCAGTATGCATCAACTTCTGAAAGCAAAACATCCTTTAATGGGTATAAATGTTTAAATTTTTCACCGTAATCTTGGTCCAATTGTGAACTGTCAAAAAGAGGATTAATATGTTCACCTCTACCTTTCACGATTAGAGACATAGTTTCATCAGCTAATTTTGTCATTGAGTGGCCCCATAGGATTGCTTTGTAATTATTTTGGTAAGCATATCTTTTCACAAGACGTCTAATGATAAAGGCCAATAAATCTTCTCTTGACGATCGATTGGGGCATTGTTCTAATAAATTCTTTAGGTCGTATGGATTAGAGTCCAGCTTAGAGCTGCACAGATAATCATCGTTAATGATCAACTTTTCGAAATCCTGTCCATCAAAAAATGATTCTAAACTAATAAAATGAAATTTGATATTTCCCTGATTATCTCTGTACCTTGCCGCCGATAAATCTTCGACACGTTTTTTCAAATCCTGGAATTCAGATTCTAAATGGCAGAGTAGGACATCAACATAGAACCCAGTTCTGCCCCTCTGGGTGAATTTCTGTTCATTCAAAGTATCATTCAACACATCTAGCATCACCGTAGAAGAAGATCCAAGTGATAGCGGAACTAGGATTCTCGAAGATCTATTTTGAGCGTCAGCCTGCTCAGCACTTCTGACTTTATCTTGATGCATAACTTTGAATATATCTTGGAAGTATGGATCAGACATCATCTGTTTCCTCTGTTTCGAAGAGACGAATTTACAAAAGCATCGGCTACAAAAATGTTCTTTTCTGGAAAGAATCTCTGCTGGTTCACCACATCTTTTACACAGGGGTTCGGCCATGATAGATATGCTTGAATTACGGAGACAATAGGCTATTCTCTATATGTTCCAAATTCTTTAGTAGTATCATGGATATAAGATGAGATGAGATGAGATGAGATGAGATGAGATGAGATGAGATGAGGTCAGTGAAAAATTCATATCGCTTGACACGAACCAGGATCTAAGACAATGACGAAGTGAACTCCTGTGTTTCTGCCGACTCAATTCCAAAAGCCTTCTTACGCCAGCGAGTTATTTCTCCTGCTTCAAGAGAGCCTGCTCTTGTCAGAGTTTTTATTGTTATTTTCTCACTGCTTGATTTTACGTATACATAAGCATGTATACTCACATGTCTGTTGAAGTTGTAGACCGAACCCTCTTGAAATTCTAAGACACACTAGGGGGAAACAAAAGAAAAACAAAATGGTAAACATGAATCATTTAGACCACAATCTGTATGCTATCTTACTTGTATCTCTCTCTACAGGTTCACACTTACTAACGCACGTTCGCATGTAGCAACCTAACAATACCTTTCCCTAACGAAAGATATTCCGAAATAGCTGTCAAGGTGCTTAAGCCTGATCCCATACTGAAGCCTGAAGATTTTCAAGTCGAGTACAAGAACAGGGGTAATTCATTGGAAATTGAGTTCAAAAGCGTTGATGATAGGGTTTTACGTGTCGGAGTAAGTAGCGTTATAGATAGTGTCAAAACGATCATCGAAACTATCGATGAGCTTGACCATATGTAAAAATTAACGTTTAGTCGGTATATCGATAATTTTACGAAAATGCGATCGACAGACGTTGCAAGAACTGGTACTCTAGGAAGACTATGCTCTATGTCTGAAATGTGTAACGGACATGTGTAATTTAACACCTAAGACAATATTGTCATATCTTTTCACACAACCCTCGGCGGCTAAAACGATACCCGGACAAACCTTGGTATATTGCACTCAACTTGAAGTCCAATTTTATGAGAACTAAGACATAGTGCGTTAGATTCGTGACCTCAACTTTCACTAACAAATCATCATTTGCTTTATTGTCTTTATATATGATTAATATTATCATAACTACCACTATTTAGGAAGTATCCGTATCACTCACAACGAACGAAAGGTATAATTATTTTTTTCTTAGCCCCTATGAGAAGATAATTGCATTTTCCGTCGTTAGCACAGCTATCGATCGATTTAATGATCACTTTTGATCTGCTTACTGGTTGGTTGATTTGAATTGGCAGGCCTCTCCTTTGATATCACAAGTTGGTTTACAGTTTGGATATCAGTACGTTTCATTACCATTAAATTCCATCTGGGTTAGTCACGAGGTGGTTCCTTTTTTTCTAGTACATTGTAATTCATTTCGTTAAGGCCACGAGAAACTTCGTACTTCATATCCTTTGCTAGATTAATAGAGTGCTTTTTTCTCCATACTATCTTTACTTCCAAGTAGGGCTAATTAATTTAAGTTGATTCCCTGGGTTACAAGTGAGTGGTGGCAAAAAAAAAGAATATACACACACATATAGCTATTCCTGGGTTCGTGATATACTAAGAAGGGGGTGAGAGAAAGTGAGTGTAAGAGAGATTAACTATTGACAATCACACATACTATCGATGCTTGAAACTTTTAATCACGCTCAAAGGAGACAAACTGATAAAAATACGAATGATTCTTCGATGATTGGTATGGCACCAAGTTTTACAAACCAAATCAATAACAGCACTAGTGGCGTTGGTGGTGGAGTGAGTACACCAGCTCAATCTGTATTTGGTGCGATAACTGGTGACTTAACGAGGGAAAATAGTGGTAATAACAACAATAATAATAACGGTGAAATGAACAATAGTAATAAGATGAGTCCGAGTTTTAATTCCAACACAAATCTCAATATAAATGCAAATACAAATAATCCGAGGCTTAAGAGGAGTAGTTCAAATACCTATAATTATGTGAGCGCAAATTTTGTAAAGAGACGACTGCATAATCAGGAAGAAATTTTCCCACAACAGCCGCAATTTCTAGATATAAGTCTAGCAGGAGCAGCCAATCAAAGTATTAGTGTTCCTAACACCCCATCGAAGGCGCCAACTTCAAGAAGACCAAGTTTACCTAAGAGGGCTATTGACACTAGTAGTGCTAGCAATTATGGTGGTGGTAGTGGTGGTGGTGCATATGCTCTTGGATCTCCTTATTGTTCACTTCTAAATGCATCGGCCTTTTCCAATGTAGATTTAGCATCTAAAGCAGCTATAGAAGGTTCAGTTCAAAAGTTACCATGTTTAGAAAGGAATTCATCAAATAATTTACAAATGACTCCTTCAAGACTGGGTACACCTTATCTCTATCAAGATCAAAATCCAAATAAATATTATCACCCTGACATTTCGGCAGACCCACTAACGCATAGTGGAGACAACAGTACTCATCATAATCACACGAATAATGATGTAGGTGCTACTACTAATGATAATAACAACAACAATAACGATACTACTTATAATTATAATAATAATCATAGTGGCCAATATGAGACGTCAAAGATAAGAGACATACAGAATTCTGCCAGTATGGCCAATACAAATAACAATAGTAACTTCAATGTCAATGAAAACAGTAATAATGGCGATGATAACCGAAATGGTAATAGTAATAGTAGAGATCCTAATGAAAACAACCTTGATGCGAATAACAATAAAAATGATAATAACACTACTGATAATGGGAGTAGAAACAACAACGATAGGGACGGAAGCGGCAACAACAACAACAACAACAACAACAACAACAATAACAACAGTGGTAACAGAGCTGTTCCTTCGGTAGTAGTCCCTTCTAAACGATCAAGCCAAGCTCTGGTACAGAAGCTGCAGGACATTTACAAAATTATAGTAAAACAAGAAATCGAGCTACAGGAGAGGTGCTCGCAGTTAACTACTTCACAAACAACGGAATTGAAAAATCTTTGGACCATTTACAAAATAAATTCAGATCTGATTAACAATTACGTTATTTTCTTAACGACAGCTCTACTACCTTCACAAACGGAACAAGATATATTGATAGGTGAAGAGATTGTTGAAATATATAGAATCGAAAGAAGACTGTGGGTTTACGGTACCATAACATTTCTGGACATCTTTAAAAATTTTTCAAATTTTATGGATCCTGAGGTCTGTTGCCAGTTCATTACTCATGTTTTCATTTCAATTTCGAACATGTTAGGTGATATTCCACCTAAATATGGGATTCCTTGGCTACAAAGGCTTGGCGATTTATCAAGAATGGCAATTGCACTCTATCCGTCGGGTTTTATAGATTGGAAACTAAGTGCAGAACATTGGTATATGGAGGCAATGAAGTTTACTTATAGCCATGGGAAATTGTACTATCACATGTCAACTGTTCAACAGAATACTTTAGAAGCATTTGTTAATTTGGGTAAAAGTGTCTTCTGTCAGGATACTTTTATCCCATCTCAACAGTATATGCAACTAGTTATTGATAACATTTATCAGAGAGCCTTTGTGGAAAGAAATAACGGTAACCATAGAAATACTCAATTAATTGAATATTTGAAACATAGTGAAGTTATGCTATTACCAAGTTTTTTGGAATCTGCGGACTTACAACAAGTGGTGCTCATATATTTCAAATCTAAATTCGGTTGCGATTCTAATGATGTTGACATATTTGACACAAGAAGAATGTTTTGTCAAAATCCTGACTATCTAAGGTATTTCTTTCGTCATGCCCCTGCGTTTGCAGAATCTCACATTTTACAATTGGTTGGATTTGGTGACCCAAAAAATCCATTTGCATTACTTTTTGAATTACCTAAATTTTTGAAAGATCGGAGAGATAAGAAGGAAAAAAGAAGGACAAAATCAACAGCGCTAACCGAGACATCGAGTACTATGGCTATAGATGATCTGGAAGATGAGCAATCTGATAGAATGTTAACTCCAGAAGGATTTTTTGCAAATGTCGAATCCTTGAGATCTCCATACTCGGTACCTTCTAATTTAGAAATTTGGAACGAATCTTTGAACTATATCAATATGACAAGTCTTCAATGTAGTATGGTTGTTTTGCAAAAGTTTTTGAAAGGACCGCTAGTGGTTGCCCTTCCTCACCTTATGTCCTGGACCTATTTCATCATCTCTCTAGCTTATAAAATAAAGGACTTAAATGATGAGCCTAGTCGACAATTCTGGATTGAATTTGTGGATCGTATTTTCCCCTGGAATACAATTGTTAGCTTTCTAAATGTTCTCGTGGCTTACATGCTTGATAACAGTTGGAAGTCATCGCTAGTGGATTCTCTTTGTGAACAGTATTCATCGAAAGGGTTAGAAGACCTTTTAGATTATTTCAATAATAACGAAGTATTACCAGAAGTTTGGAAATGTTGGGGCACGCTTTGGTTTGATACTATCTGTAATAAAGAACAGAGCCATGTAGAAGGATTTGAAAGTGTCGGGATTAAAAACCATATGTTCTTAGACGCACCTATAGATGGGATTACATTTGATGCTGACGATGAAAGCGGTAAAAACTTTTGGAGGAGAGCATGTAGGATAGTTTTCCTTTTCAAAGGATTAGCAGAAAATTTCCCACTTGGTATTACTCTAAGTCCTGTGGCACCTGTCTATTGCAGAAGGAATGATGTCAGTCCTTATCACATATTGAGAAGCTTCTCATTTAAGTTAAGAAGGGGATCTGACTCGGACTTGGTTTCAATGAATCCTCTTCAGCCATCGACATCAGCAGTAGATTTGAGTCATTTGAAAAACAGATTAGGAGTTTTTGAAGAAGGCAGTTGGGAAAATATCCACATGGATGCCATCCCAATGTTAAGTGTAATAGAAGGTGAGAGTGTCTTTGATTATGCTGGTTATAGGAGGTTACATCCAGATTATTCCTCATATGATAAGAACGGGGAATTTTTAAGTGCCTCTCTGTACACATCATGGTACTCCAACAATAATACAAACAATAACGGTGTTGTAGTGGCATCTGGAGATGATATCGACTCTCAAAGAGATGCCGTTCAAAGTGTTCAAGAGATGCATATCTTTAACCAAATCATGGAACCTGGATACTGTGCTGGATTTGCAGATGACATTTTTCTAAGAGATACACTTTACCAAACAGAAAATTCTAGCACCACCTATTTTATTCTCGATACTACAACATGGCTAAGACATTTTGGCCACATTTACAAATTGGCTTCTAACGGAGTCTTAAAATTCGCCATATGTCTAACTACTTTCCACGAATTAAGATTTTTACGTAAACCAAAGGATGAAAATGTAGTGGAAGCGGCCACGAGAGCTATTATCACTGTAAGACAACTTTACAGTGAAGGCAAACTTTTGCCTCTGAGGTTCACCGGTAACGTCGCCACACATATCGAAGAACACTTAGAATACGAAGAGAAAATCACATGGAGATCACATGTGGATGAATTTGTTATCGAAGCGGTTTCCAAGGCCCAATCCAAATTTCAAAAGATTAATCAACTACAGCTTGAACAAGAAAATCAACAGCATCAAGCAGGTGTTGGTGACGATAGATCCGGACTAAAATTTGTTGTACTGGTTACAGACGATTCTAATATGAGGAAGAAAGCACAGGACCAGGATGTCCGCACTTTCAGTACTAAATTTGTCTTTTCACTATGCAATTCAATCGGATTGCAAAGTAAGATTTGTACCAATTAGAGAAATTTCCATTTCAAGTACCAATTCGTATCATTGTATAACGTTAAACAGCATTTAGAACAAATGGCCAATTTGGAAGGTGAATTTGCAAATTTCGGTATTGGTGTCTGCGAATGTAACATCGCCTTTTTAACTCTTACGTCGTCGGATATCACCATGATTTCAAAAGGTGATAACCAAATCGCGTGTCTAACATCGACTAAAATATCATAGTTCTGATTTTGTTGCGAAGTTTTCACCATGAGGTTAAAATCATCTAATGTGCGAATTAACTGATTAACTAAATTGTTATTCTTCCTATTGGCATCAGGAGTACATCTTTCATTTTCATCACGCATACGCCTGCGTAACGCGTAACTATCTTGGAAATCCTTTACTCTAGATGTTGTTCCCTTTATCGCTTGAGATAGGTTCGAAACTTTAGAATTCTGTAAAATAGAGCCTAACGGTTTAATCCTGTTTACATCTTGACTAGCAGCCACGTAAGATTTTTGATTGATCGAAGAAAGCGGCTTCCTCTTAAAGGCTTTATGTTCTGTTTTCCTTGAACCAACTAGTGAAGTGAAATTGACATTTTTGGCTTCCAGTGGCAAATTTTTTTTTGTTGATAGTAATGATGACGATTTATATGCTAACTGACTCAGTCTCAAAGCTCCTGTATTCTCGCTTCGAACATCTCTGTATAAATCTAACCTTTTTCGATCCATGTGGAGTTGCATGTAGTTGTAGTTGCCGCTGATACGCGTCAGGTTTTCTCTTATCTGTTTTTCTCGCTTCTTACAAAATCACGTGTTATATCTTGTAAACAAGATAGCACCTGACTTATATCATTGAGTACGAGTGATTTAGCCGCTGAAGAACTATACGCTTTTCCGCTTTCTGTAAAAAGAAAACAAAACTGGCATGGCTACCATACTCGATTGGTCTCCGTCGATCCTCCATACACTGCCTACCTTTTCCCCGGTCAAAATCGCGACATTTACTAGGTGCATGGCGAAAACTTCCGATGTACTCGCCACCATTCTTGCGCAATAAGCTCTTGGCACAGGTACTGTAAATCCTCTGTGACCTTTCAACCGCCACAAATAAGCACAATGTGAGCGATACTGCAGATAGGGATGGGGTGTGGAAGTTAGAACCGCCAAAGGAAGAAGTCAGAAATGCTCTCCTTTAACGCGAGAGTCACCTCATCTTCCATTCGACCGCATTCGGAAACTATCGTAAACTATTGTAATCCTACTGCTCAAGGCTACGAATAACCCCGAGATGTATGTATTTTGGCTCCCCCCCTTCCCCGGACATTTGCCCCTCATCGGAGGAAATACGTCATCTGATTCATAGAAGGAACCAACATGCTTTAACATACACAGATTTCGATCGATTCTAAGGGTACGGAAACAAACACCTTCTGTTCGATACTTTGGAAACATTAGCACCTACTACTACTAATAATATGAGTAACTGTAACTAGTGGGCTAATGGACCCCTTTGGATTTGTCTCAAGGGAGAATAATGTAGGAAAAAAAATAGAAGTACCAAGACACTTAAGATTCAAAAAGTATATAAATATCAATGGTTAGAGTTATTGAAGCAGTCTCTATGTCCGCTCCTTCATCTTGTACAGTGAATCATCAAGAAGATTATTAAATCAGAACCATAATAATTTATACTAGCAAAAACCGAAGCATTAATTATAATATTAGTATTTCAAAATGTCACCCTCAAAAGTTTCTGTCCCCATTACCGATACTGCGGAAGTTGAAGAGCAAATCAGAAAGGAGTTGGGCTTAGGTCGTGAAGTTGTTACCATTAGACATAATGCACCCGCAGCTACTTTGTACGAAGATGGGTTGAAAGAAAAGGAAACGGTCATAGTCTCTTCCGGTGCCTTAGCGGCTTACTCGGGAGGTAAAACTGGTAGATCTCCAAAGGACAAACGTATAATCGAAGAAGAAACCTCCAGTCAGGAGGTTTGGTGGGGTCCCGTCAACAAACCTGCATCTGAAAAGACTTGGTCTATCAACCGTGAACGTGCCGCTGACTACTTGCGTACCAGAGATCATTTGTACATTGTTGACGCTTACGCAGGTTGGGATCCTCGTTACCGCATTAAAGTCCGTGTTGTCTGTGCAAGAGCCTACCATGCATTGTTCATGACCAACATGTTGATCAGACCTTCCCCTGAGGAACTCGCAAATTTTGGTGAACCAGATTTCACGGTTTGGAATGCTGGTCAATTCCCTGCTAACCGCAACACTGAGGGAATGACCTCCAAAACTACCGTTGAAATTAATTTCAAGGCGATGGAAATGATCATCTTGGGTACTGAATATGCTGGTGAAATGAAGAAAGGTATCTTTACTGTCATGTTCTATTTGATGCCTGTACATCATAATGTGCTCACTTTGCACTCTTCGGCCAACCAAGGTATTGAGAAAGGCGATGTCACATTATTCTTTGGTCTCTCAGGTACTGGTAAGACTACGTTGTCTGCTGATCCTCACAGAGCACTAATTGGTGACGACGAACATTGCTGGTCCGAGCACGGTGTCTTTAACATTGAAGGTGGTTGTTACGCAAAGTGCATTGATTTAACCGCTGAAAAAGAACCTGAAATCTTCAATGCTATTAAATTTGGTTCGGTCCTCGAAAATGTGGTCTTTGATCCATTGACTCGTGTGGTCGATTATACGAATAACTCTATTACTGAGAACACTAGATGCGCTTACCCAATTGATTACATCCCATCAGCAAAGATTCCATGTTTAGCGGATACACACCCAAGTAACATTGTACTTTTAACCTGTGATGCATCCGGTGTCCTACCACCAGTGTCTAAACTGACTCCAGAGCAGGTCATGTACCACTTTATTTCTGGTTACACTTCAAAGATGGCAGGTACTGAACAGGGTGTTACTGAGCCAGAGACTACGTTCTCATCCTGCTTTGGACAACCATTTTTGGCATTGCATCCAATGAGATATGCCACTATGCTGGCCAAGAAGATACATGAGCATAGTGCTGATGCTTGGTTGGTGAACACTGGATGGACTGGATCCTCCTACACCACTGGCGGCAAGCGTTGTCCTTTGAAATACACTAGAGCCATTTTGGATGCTATTCACGATGGTTCGTTGTCTAAGGCTGATTATGAAACTTTACCGATCTTTAACCTTCACACGCCAACTAAGATAAATGGGGTGCCAGATTCTCTTTTGAATCCAGCTAAATCTTGGGTTGAAGGTCCCACGAAATACAATAGCGCTGTTAAAGCTCTGGCAGTTAAATTTACTGAAAATTTCAAAATTTACCAAGACCAGGCAACTCCAGATGTTCTTGCAGCCGGTCCGCAACTCTAAACTAACTTTTTTTTACCGTTTTACGGATTATTTTGTTTAAATATTCTTACATATTTACACGATAAGTGTTATACTGCATATTTTAACTGAAAACTAAAATAAAAAAAATACACATATACATACATATATGTAAGCAGAGTCAGACGTCGGCTCGATTTATCTTTTCGTTAGGTCATGATGAAGTGTTGGATTGGTTGTTCTTGATGTTGGAGGTCCCATGCGCGTTCTTGCTCGCGATGCTCTTGCCTCTGACGCCGCAGTAGCGGGAACTCTCTGTGCAGTGGCGGAAGGTGAAGGAAAGTGATGCACTGGAGGACTGGTAGTGGACATAAAGGCCGCAAAGTTACCACCTATCGGCGGCGTATTACGCCTGTCTGCATCTGCGGGATCATATATCGGTAATTGTTTACCCGTGTGGTTATCTATCCAAGGATAAAATCCGGTGCCAAACCAAAAATGTTGCACGACTGGAAATTTGTTCAAAACTTCTACCGCATACATTTTTGTTAAACCTGATTCCAATTTTGCCCATGTATGCACCGTTGTGGCTAGGTCATAGAGCATCGATGAGTGTTCGCGAAATGGTCCTCTTTTCACTTGATAGATAAAACCAATAGTTTGACAGTAAAGATTTAAATGTGCATATTCTTGCACCAAGTGATGGTTCAAAATGTCTCTCGGTCTTAAGGGCGCCTCCTTGTAATTTGCCCATTGGGCACTGCCAAAAACGTATGCTAAATGGAAGTGATCATCTAACCCCCATACTCCGTGAGAGCCCGCTGGCTCCAGAGTATAAGTGAGAATCAGCTTTCGCACCACTGCATAGTAGGCATTCATGATCAATAGAAAGTCTTCACCTTGAAATTCATCCGTAAAGAGACCCAACATATCAATCGCACCGACCACCGCTAAAAACGACAATTCGTGTCCTGTACCGTAGTCTAGCCTGGTGGCAGATCCAAAGCTATTCCCCAAATAATGTACTAGTTCCACTATACAATGATGAAATTTATCTGGTAGAACTTTACGCCAAAGCGTTGGCATTTCTTCATCGATTTTAGCGTGCCAATCCCTACAGGCCAAATTACCATACCTACGAGGACCTTCCCATGGAGGGGTCTGGTCAATTAGCAACGACATATGGGTTAAAACACCGACAAAATCATTAACTATCGGTATGCGTGATGGCCCTTGTGGGATAAGGACTCTATTGATTAACCTGGCATACTTTTGGATGAAATATTTCAAACGTACGATGGCAACTGACGATTGGAAATCAAGTGTGCATTGACTGTCAAATATACGTTTCACGGGTGTGCTGAAATAAATATTTTCGTCGGTCAACATTCTCATGGCATTTCGAGATTGTTCCACTATTGTATGTATGTGCGAACATGTGTATGTTTGCAATGTTTCTTAAGCTCGCCTTAAGGCTCGCTCTTCTGACAACTTATACTCAACTTGACTTGGCCCCGTACAACAAACTTAACCTTCACTGGAAATCAAATCTTAGTGATGAGCAACCAAAAGAGTATATTACTAACGGTTCCAGATGGTACTCGAACTGTTCTACTAGATGAACCTCAAAGAAGGCATTCGCTGGCCGATGCTGGTGGTGTGCAATTCGATTCAGAACAACTAGAAAGGGGTAGGTCAAGGGTTAAAGCCGCTAGAGGAATCAAATCGAACAGTGGATCAAGGTCACGCAGTAGAAATCCAAGTAGTATAAGACACGAAGAATTTCTCAAATGGACAGTATTGAAAAGAGATCCCTCCATGAGGCTGCATAAGAGGCCACACGTTGGTAGCAGTGGCAACAGTGCGGATGAGGATGAAGAAGATGAGGATGAAGAAGAGGAAGACCTAGACGATGACCAGGTATCGGATGAAGAACAGGTTAGTGATGTCGAAAACGATCTTGAAATCGATGAGCAGATGCATTACGACATGGGGACAAGAGTATTACCTAATTACGCGGTGTCCATAAATGAAGTGCTTGCTTCAGCTGGTTCATGGATCTCCACCCACGAGTCCCAAGAAAAAACTCAAGACGTCAGTTTCACCAAATTACCAGGTGGTTTTTCCAGATGTTGCCAACTTCTGTCACGTGGGAAAGGCGCTACTACCCGTCGGAGTTTTGTACTCTGTACAGACTTGACAACGGAATCTCACTATGCGCTGACATACGTCCTTGGTGCCCTATTGAATAATGGTGATACGCTTTACATCGTCCACTGGGATGGTAAACAGCCCAGTACCAGTAGGGAAACTCTCGAACAAGGTATTAAGTCTCTGAGGCAACAGGTTTTACACAAGCTAGACTGTGCAAGTGCAAGTATACAAGATCTGGACGTTGTATTACTATCATTGACGCATCCGTACCCCAAACATTTACTGGGCGAGATGATCTACGCATTACAACCCATAGCTTTGTGCTGTTCATTGTCATTAGTACTAACGACTTTGCAGAACTTCGTTTGTTCCGTGCCAACACTGGTGATAAGGAAGAAATTAAAGAGATCAAAGCGAAAGGGTATCAGCGACTAACCGATAACGAAGTATAATAAAGTATTAACATATATATATATATATTACGATTACGAGGGTTTGATAAGTAGGCAAAATTCGTTCCTATCAGATGCGTACGCTTAAAGGGAAAAGGAAAACAAACCGTTCGGACTTGCGTGTATCGGCAGTCTACTCCACATCACCTACCACGGTCCGGTTGCCCGGAACTTCCCCTTCCGGCTCCTGCTTACGGACCACATCACTCCTTTTTCCGTTCATCCGAAAACTTCTTATTTTCCTTCCGGCATTCTTGGATTCCCCACTTTAATTGTCAAGCACATTATAAGGGAAAGACAGAACACCCGTACACGCTGGCCACATATCGTGCAGAACAATTTTTTTGTCCCTCCTCTCTTCTTTCCTCTGCCCCGGGGAAGAAGAAAAACAACAAAGCGGTCAGAAATTTACCGAAATTGTCTCGGACTATCCGGACCGACCAATATGCTGGCGGCTCGGACTTTAACACCAAGGAGGGGCAAGAAGAGGGTGACAAAAAAGACCACTAAAGTGGCTTATCTAGGGCCTTCAATAGCTTACAAGTTGGGGGGATGCTGTTTTCTTTATTTTCTGCCTAAGTTTCTCGTAATACTGCCACCATTCCGCCCTGAATGCCTTGGTCTATAGGGAGTCTCCTCCTATTCATGCCATCTTATTTTTACTCACCTTTAAAATTCCTTTCCCTCCCCCGAAAGCCCGGCTTTTCTTCTCTATATTCTTTACCCCGCAGCCCCCTAAAAAGGAACAGGAAGAAGTTTCCCCTGATTAACACCTGCACAAAATAAAGCTAAAAAGAAAAGAGAAGAAAAAAAGGGCGTGTGATCTCTGCGAGGGGTCACTTCTTTCACCCCGCCCCTTTGGCGTTTCGACTCAAAATTTAACAGATATAAGATCGTTTAATTTCCCCAGAAAAATTTTTGTCTCTTCCTTTCCTTTTCCTTTTCCTTTTCCTTTTCCTTTTCCTTTTTCACATTGTTGAAAGTATCTTTTTCTGTCATTCATCGTTTTCCTTATTGCGGTCTCGCAAAGTCCTTTTTTTTTTGTCATTTTGCTCTTTTTGACTCTTTTTTTGTCCTCGTCCAGTTCATCGGTCTGAGGGACGTTTATTCTATTATCTATTGATAACTATAACGTTTGGTTCGAATTGCTTCGATATATCTGTCTGTAATAGTATTATATTCCTAAATGTTTGCACGAGGAGGTAAGTTATTCCCCAGGGCAGCCGCACTGACGGGTACGGTTGGGGGTGCATTGGCGGTTCACCAGTACATGGATTCAAGGAGACAGCGCTTAGCATTGAGCAACGAAGTCCCCGTTGTGTCTCCTATTGATCCAAGGCCATCTGTTAATTTGCCAACGAGAGAAGATCTTTTGTCGAATTTACAAAAGACCGATAAGTTTGATGTCTTAATTATTGGTGGTGGTGCTTCAGGTGCTGGTTCTGCATTGGATGCTGCCACAAGAGGTCTTAACGTTGCATGTGTCGAGGCTAGTGACTTCGCATCCGGTACTTCTTCTAAATCCACAAAAATGGCTCATGGTGGTGTTCGCTATTTGGAAAAAGCTGTTTTTGAATTGTCAAGGGCCCAATTGGACCTGGTTATTGAGGCTCTCAACGAACGTGGCCACATGTTGGAGACTGCACCTCATTTGTGCAAAATCTTACCCATTATGATTCCTGTTTATTCCTATTGGCAAGTTCCTTATTTCTTTGCTGGTTGTAAATTGTACGATTGGTTTGCTGGTAAGCAAAATTTGAGATCTTCATACCTTTTGTCAAAGAGTTATGCATCTGAACTGGCACCAATGTTGGATGAAAGTAAATTGAAAGCTGGTCTTGTCTATCACGATGGTTCCTTCAACGATTCTCGTATGAATGCTGCTTTGGCAATTACGGCCATTGAACACGGTGCGACTGTGTTGAATTACGTCAAAGTTACCCAACTCTTAAAGGATTCCTCCAATAAGGTCCAAGGTGCTATTGTAGAGGATCAGGAAACTGGTAAACAATACCAAGTGAAGGCTAAAGTTACCGTAAATGCCACAGGTCCTTATTCCGATTTGATTTTACAAATGGATCACAATAAGAGCGGATTACCCGATGTTCAACCGCCTCAACCTTCTGATGTTTCTATTGCTACACAAGTTGCGGTTAACAAACCAAACATGGTTGTCCCCAGTGCAGGTGTTCACATCGTTTTGCCCTCATACTATTGTCCCAAAACTGTTGGTTTGTTAGATGTCAAGACCGCTGACGGCAGAGTCATGTTTTTCTTACCATGGCAAGGTAAAGTTCTAGCCGGTACCACCGATATTCCAATGAAGACTGTTCCTCAAAATCCAACTGCAACCGAAGCTGATATTCAAGATATCTTACGTGAGTTGCAACACTACATTAAATTTCCCGTTAGAAGAGAAGATGTTCTATCTGCATGGGCTGGTATTAGACCATTAGTCATGGATCCCAGAAAGAGGAAGGATACTGGCGTTAGCACTGAAGGATTAGTCAGAAACCATTTGATCTTCACTAGTGACACCGGTTTGATCACTTTAGCTGGTGGTAAATGGACCACTTACAGAGAAATGGCCGAGCAAACTATTGATGAAGTCGTCAAAGAAGGTGGATTCACCGTTAAACCATGTATTACAAGGAAGATAAAATTGGCTGGTGGTGAAAATTGGACTCCAAACTTGAGCGCCTTGTTGGCACAACAATATGGATTATCACAAGCAATGTCTCAACATTTATCCAACAACTATGGTACAAGAGCTCCATTGATTTGTGAATTATTCAAAGAAGATGAAAGAAACCAGTTACCTGTAGCATTCGGTGGTAGAGAAAATGTTACCGTTTTACACCATGTTAATTTCGATTCTTTCCGTTATCCATTCACTATTGGTGAATTACTTTATTCGATCCACAACGAGTATTCCAGAAAGGCTACCGATTTCTTGATGAGAAGAACTAGATTTGCCTTCTTGGACGCAGCTAAAGCATTATCTGCTGTTGAGGGTACTGTCAAGATTATGGGGGATGAATTAAACTGGGATTCAGCAAGAAGACAGCATGAAATCGAGGAATGTACGGAATTCATCAAAACCTTTGGTGTGTAACAATGATGGTACTGAAAAAGAAAAAAAAAAAAAAAATAAAAAAAAAGGAACAACGACATGAATTCATAACTACCATAAATAATAATGATAATGCATAACGCACAAAAATAATGGAGAAAGGAGGAAAGAGGAAAAAACAAAAAAAAAAAAAATAACAATTATTAAATGACGTGTTGATGACCCTTTCTATTTTTCTATACATATTCATATATACATGACATATATATATCCTTTTTTTTTTTTTTTTCTGAATCTAGAGCTAACTTAAACAAAAATCATTGTAATTGTAGTGTTACATCTATCATAAATACATGTTTCATAAGACTTGCTATCAACGACATTAAAACATATAAACAACGTATCAACGTAAGCTAATCAATTCTCTCGTAAAACAAAACATAAACATCCTTACTGGAGACTTTGTTAACACCTTGAAATAAATTACCATGATTAGTCTCATGTTTGACAACCTCATCATCAAAATAGTACCATTGTTGATAATTATTTTCTAAATCATGATCACGGTTCTTGTTTACCAGTGAAGTATAATGTCCACTTATCAAATTACCGTTATGATTAACCACACCATAGAGTCTGTATTTGAGAGTGTCGTTATTTTTTAACACAATATTTAAGATTAATGGATATGTTATAACAGTTTCATTTTTCTTCGTCAAATCGTAGTAAAACCGTGATAGATGAATCACTAGTACCGGTGGTAGTGTAACAAAGTTTGTAGCTCTAATGGCAAATGCATTCTTCTTTGATCCGCTACCGTTGTTGCCATTATTATTCGTGCTAGAATTACTGGAACTTGGATTCAATAAATTAAATGGGGAAAGGGATTTAGAACTGGATGATTTATTCTTTTTAGGGAAGAGTAAAGATTTAGTCTTGCTCTTCAAACTAGTTCCCTCTTCATCTTTCTTTTTAACTTTTCTTGGTTCCGGAGAACCTGCTGAACCGATAGAATGACGATGTTTGTGAGATTGATTGCGTGAAGATTCTGACTTTTCCTTCTGAGCCGTTACACCGCATTTAGGGCAATCCCATGCATTCTCTCCGGACATTACTTCATCATTAGTGAACATATTAATACAATCTTCTAAATTTACCCGATTACCTTTATTCGAAGACATAAAATTGGATGAAGGTTTAGGGATTGCAAGTGAAAGAATGTAAAATGTGGAATACGAATAAGAAGAATAACCACACCTTTTACAATGCAATCCATTTTCTAATTGACCTTGGAAAATTTTATCAATGGGTGAAAATTTACTTTTCATTAAACTATTCTCAAACCACTGCTTGTACTCTTCCTTTTGTACTTTTAAGCCCGTATCATCATAAAGAACTAATTCGGGATATGCATTCAATACTTCGTTTTGATTTGATAATTCATCATGAAGACGATCAATTGCTAGCATCAAAAACTCTTGCGCATCCTGTTGCTCATCTGGAATGTTAAAATCTGGTCTCAAATAGTTACACACTTTGAGAAAGCTTGTAGGAACCACAGAGCAGCCACCATTCATGTACATTTTACGAATTAAAACGCTAAATGAGTTCGACAATTTCCCGGAATCTTCTAATTCACGATTGAAAAATCTTTCATATTTAGAAGGTTCAAAAAGGTCTCGAAACATGTTAGTAGCAAACAGGCATTGTACCATGCTGTTAACATAGCACGTAGACCCCAAATCACGAAGACCAGTGATGGAGAGTGCCACATATTTGTTACTGCTGCGTTCGATGGTTGGAACACTAAATTGTCTTTGACGCATAGGAATAGACTCCAATTGACTTAGTTGTTCGGGGACAACCACATCTTTTGTCGTTCCCACAGTTGAACCCACAGTATGACTTCTAGGCCTCTCATGCTCGATACGTTCTTGCTTTTCTAATTGAATCTTGGGAGGAATAGGTGGAGGAATTTCTTTAGTGATAGGCAAGCTCGCTGGTGATGGTGGTAGGGGCAGGTTCCTCATTCTTTCAGGTAAAGCTGGTGGTTTCCATGGAACTGGCTCAATTGGTTTAGCATTAGCAGATTTTTCGGTACCCTCCTTATTATCAGCATAAGGTCTGTACAAATAATCATCAACTCTTATGCCAAATTGAGTTAAATATTTCTTCAACACCGTTTTCCACTTTTCATATCCACCTAGTAGATAAGATGGCAAAGATCTTATAGGCGCATCCTGAGCAGTCACCACCAAGTTGTAGAACACAAACAAGTAATCAAAATCCATATCCATATAAGTTTTCATGTCAGTGTAATAAACGATAAAATCAAACGAGCCCCTATTGTTGAAAATTGAGCTCTTTAGTTTCCCCTCCAGCACTGAAATGTCAGTTACCGGTGTCTTAGAGTCAGAATCCCATAGAAGTCTAGGGTCTATGAAAACCATATTAGGTCCTAGAATGGAGTTGAATTTATACCTTGACTGCAATCTCAAATCGATTAACAACAATCTGCTACGTTCATTTTGGTTGGACAGAATGGAGAATAATTCCGGTGAAGTAATAATGCTCTGCTTTTGCATTCTCTTAATGGCTTGAACTTCACTCTGGGGGAAGGCAACCTCCTTGTTTTCATCATAGTTACCGAAATCGTGATCACCGTCATCCATATAGACACTATGGTACGAATCCTTCCTATGGGCCACAGCTCTATCTACTTTAGCATCCCAAAAATGCTGTTCATTACTATCATCGACATCATACTGCTGCGCCCAGAAATGACCTTCGCGCTGTTGATCGTGACGACGGTGGTCTTCTTGTGGACACTCATTTTCCTCTACCGTTAACTCCGATTTCGATTTATGCTCAGGGTATTCTATAGGTGAAAGGGACAGTTCTGGCGACTCCCTGTCGACAGTATCCACAGACGATGAAGACGGGACTGCGGAGTCCAATGCTAGCTTCAATTGGTCGTTGGGCTCTAAGCTAGGAGCGCTCCAAAGCGGTATGTTCTCTGTATCGTGAGCATGCAGATTACCATCACTCCGAACAAACTCCGATTTATTTTTGAGCTTCGGCAAAATGGATTCATTTTCTGCCAGAGTTAAGCGTGAGATTTTCGAACTCACGTCGTTATCGGGAGAAGAAAAGGCCCTCGTTCTTTCCACGCCTTTCAATTTTCTGAGATCTCTATCGAGGATGGAATCTATCTCGTCCTTAACCATAAGCAAGACATTTGTCATGTTAACTTGGTTTTCATAGAGTTTTTTCAATGCATTTCGAACGTGGAAAGTCTTGTTCCTTGCCTGGAACTGTGTTGATTGCGGAATTATCAAATAAAGGAAGTAGCATCCAATGATATACGCAGCCAATGCATCTTGCTTATTCCTGTTCTTCATTTCTTCCGAAAACGAGTCATACAGGTACTTCGTATGGTCCATAAGGTCATTTAGTTCTTCCAATTTCAGGACTGCATAATGCGGCTTTATGTCATTCTCGTAAATGTCCTCCACCAGCCTTAGCAATTCACTAGAGTATTCAGGAGTAAACCAAGCTGTATTAGTGGACATGAGGCAGGGGGGTATAAAACAATGCTCTTGGAATCTTTCAAAATTCTGACTGGGGTAAAAGGGAGCCTACCAAAGAAAGTGCAGTGTCTAAAAATGAGCAAAACAAGCTCCCAAACAGGTTTCCAACCTTGCAAGAAGTTCAAGTCTTCCGATTTTAGGTGCAAACGTTTTTGGTTTACATTTACTGATTAACATCTGATCCATGATCACTGTTTACGGACCGCGTATTCTGCTTCTTTCTTTTTTTTTTTTTTTTTTTTTTTTTTTTCGCAATTTTCCAGCTGTGATCGTAAAGTTCCACATACTCATCTCATCTCATCTCATATCGACGATAAGAACTGTTGAAATAGTGCACAGAATAGTACAACAATTTGCCCTAGGTAGATTTTGTTTTGCTTAGTAGCTTAATTGACAAACCGGTATTCTACGTTGGTGGATTTGACTCTCTCCTTTAATGGCTGGGGGATTAAAATAGGTTTTCGTAGAGGTTAAGCTAGTGAGCAAGCGTTTCCTGTATTCTAGTAGTTCGGTAGGTCGAAGTATAAGCTGCCCATGACGACAAACGAAAAAAAAGCAAAGGGCTCTAAACTCAAGAAAGGCGTGGATTTTGATCTTTTAGTGGTGACGGAATCGCTTGGATACAAGACGTATAGAAAGAACCGTAGAAATTCGTGGTCAAGGGAGGAAGACGACAAGTTGAAGCAATTGATAAGTGCAGCACTAATAGAATTGGGCTATGCAAGAGGTGTCGCAGACATTAAGACGATCCAGGAATCCGAAAAAATTTGTAAAAACATATCGTGGGAGCACATTGCCAATCTTTTCAACGATCCTGCAAGGAAACCGAAGGACTTGAGGAAACGTTGGACGTCATCGTTGGATCCCAATTTGAAAAAGGGTAAGTGGACACCGGAGGAAGATGCGCAACTCTTGAAGGCGTATGAAGCACATGGCCCACATTGGCAAAGCGTTTCGGAGGGTATTCCAGGCAGAACGGAAGATCAATGTGCCAAGAGATATATTGAAGTATTGGGACCAAGTACAGAGGGCCGACTGAGAAAATGGACTCTTGAAGAGGACCTAAGTCTTGTTAACAAAGTTAAAAAATACGGGACAAAATGGAGAAGAATATCATCAGAAATGGAGTTTAGACCCAGTTTGACCTGCAGAAACCGCTGGAGAAAAATTATCACATCTGTGGTCCGTAATAAGGCAAGTCCAGAAATTGCAGATGCAGTTAAGGGCGACCAAGATGTCTCATCCTCGTTGAGTTCTTTCTTGAGTCAGGGGAAATCTAACAATGAACCCGACAGTGAGGATGAAAGCTCCTCAAAGGAGAATAAGGGCAAGCATGTAAATCAGGGCGAAGAAGAAGAAGATGATGATGATGAAAGCGCCAGCGAGTTAGAGACGGAATTTCCTAGTAAAAATAATTTGAATGCGAAACACGAGGCACATTCGGACCCGGCGGTTATGAATATGTTAGATCCAGGTATTGAATCCGAAAACAACCAGCATCATCGACCATCGCAGACGCAGGCCCCCCAGGTACATGGTAAATCACCGCATAGAAGTCACATGGAATGGAAGTATATCTTGAAGGACGGTGACGAGCTGTCAGTGTCCAGCGGTGTGATTGACAGTTCCAAACTTGTCAAAGAATTAATCGAACAAGCCAAAAAGCATCAGTTAAAGATATCTATCCATCAGCATATCCACAACCATTATAGCGCTTCTCCGGAATTGAATACAAACGAACAGCTGCAAAGCATACATCCATCCACGACGTTTGACGCCTATTCAAATTTCCGAACTAGTGCGTCCTCACCTTCCTCAGGCGATTCTAGCAGAGATTTCTTGTCTACCACTGCTGCCAGTGGGACTGCAACTAAACCTGTCTTTCCCGAAGGCTACCAAGAATTTCTCTCGCCGTCGCCAAATTATAACACTGCATTCGGATTCGAACCATTCTCAGCATTGGATGGCAACAGTGGTCATACCAGACCTTCTCAAATATTGCCACACAGATTTTCACCATATGCACCACGACCAGATTTACCCCCAACGGCAGCTGCAGCGGGCGCAACCCCCGGTGTTATAAATCGTGGAACTGATGAGCTACATGACGTTAGTAGACACAGAGTGTCTCATTTCAACTACTTACCACCTGCATTAAAACCCCAACTGGAATCATCTGACTCTACAAAGGCATCCAATCTAAATATTCTTTTAAATCCAACACCGTCAAGTGGTAAAAAGGCATCGGCAAAGCGAAGAAGAAGGAAGCAAGGCTCGTCACGTTCAGATTCGAATACACCAGGCTCATCGCAGACGTCACCAGACGATAGTAGACAACAGGGATCAACCAGTAATGGATCAGATCATACAAAATCTGTAGGATCAATGAACGATGACGAAGGACTCGATTTTTGGGAAAATTTAAGATCTTTAGCAGGACGACCGGACGGGCCTGCTCAAGAGGAATTCAGACAACCGAATGTCAATCCATTTGACGATGAGAGCAGAGATTTGATTTATGGTATTTTCAACGGGGGCAATAATAACGAATTGGATTCAAATGCATTATCAAGATTAGATCATCAAAGTCCGTTTCCCCTTGATGACGAAACATTCATACCTTTCAATCCTAGTTAGATAACACACGAATTAGAATATTATAATTAATAAGTTAATAATGATGTAATAACAATAATAATGATGATGATGGTAACAGTCGATAATTCGTCGGTGGACATTAACAACTTATTTTCTTCCAAAGTACGGAGACGATCCGCAGGTCGCCACGCTATAGTCGTAAACAGATTCACCCAGATTTAGATATCTTGCCACGTAATCCCTGATAGTAGCATTTTCAATAGTTTGCAATTTGGGCGTTAAGCCAGTATTTCTTCTAAGACCTGCGAAACAAGTCGATACCAGTATAAGATCGATGGAAAGATGAATAGTTTTGCCGAGCTATATCGACGGTGTTAGTATCATTTGAAAGAGAAAAGATGGGGGTAATACACAGGCACCACATACTATAGTCATAGATCACTTTGGTTTGATTATATCCTTGCTTTGATATGTTTAACAGGATCACTTTTCGTCAGCTGATAGACTTATTGAGAAGGTAAGCCGAAAGGAAGAAAAAAAAAAAAACCATCAAGAGTAACCGAACTTTAATAAAGCTTGAACGATATAGGGAAACGATGTCTTTTATGCTTCGCAGTCTGGTCTCTAGATCGCTAGCACGTTCTGTGCGCCTACCAGGAAGACGTCTACTAGCTACACAAAGAACTCCTGACTTAGTTTTAAAGGACAAGAGTAGACCATTGAGGGTGGAAAGGGAATTACCAGATCCGTTTGCACACAGAGTTAAGAATCGTGCCACATTTGTAACCTTTAGTGTTGGTGTTGCGGCAGCACTAGCAATAATTTTCAACTATGAGAAAACAGAATCCCCAATTATATCGAATACATTCTACCATTTGCGTAGGTCCCCGAGGACAAGAGAGTTACTAGGTGAAAATATTGAATTCGACGGTCTAATGCCCTGGGTTCATGGTGAATTGAATCAAGTCGCAGGTAAAGTTAATATACGGTTTAACATCAAGGGTAGTAACGGCACTAAAGCTGTTGTCAGATTAGTTGCCAATAAGGACAATGAATTCCAAGAATTTTTAATTCACGAATGGAGTTTAACTGCTGACGATAAGCAGATTGATCTTTTAGAGGAAGGTGATTTGAAAACCTTTGGTTAAAATTAATAGCAGAAGGGAAGCGTAAAAAGCCTTGTATATAGATAGAACTCATAGTTACACAATCTTTACCTTAAAAAAAAATAGAAATTATACGAACGTGATGCCAGAAGTACGCAGGAAGACACAAAGCGTGGAGCATATATGCAACAATCAGTGTAGATAAAAATTGCTTCAGTACTAGCATATATGTATTTTTTTTTATATGTTTTTTTTTTTTTTTTTTTTTTTTTTTTTTTTTTTTTTT
>JAJMAY010000032.1:0-73244 GCA_030572675.1 Zygosaccharomyces pseudorouxii (nom. inval.)
TGTCCCAAGAGGCTAAGGATTTCTTGGCCAAATACGGTTACTCAAGTGATCTCGGTGCTCGTCCATTGAATAGATTAATCCAGAACGAAATTCTCAACAAGTTAGCTCTAAGAATTTTGAAGGGTGAGATTCGTGACAAGGATAATGTTAGAGTCGTGTTCAGAAGGGGAATTGCCCGTGGCACTGGTCGTTATGAAGACGAAGAAGAAGGATTAGAGGTTCTACCGAACAGAGAGGCTGCAAACAAGAGCAACCCAGAAACTGTAGAAATGGATGTAGACGAGGAAGAGCCAGATTATCAAGACGATGACCTAGACTGAAGTGATAATAGAGTGAGTCATTAGATAAATACTCTATTAAGGTAATTCCTCCATTTTTAAGAAGGCAAGACTTTTTTTTTTTGGGTTCCTGTGTATGTTGTATTTCTATTGGTTTCCTGTATGTATAGTCATTTTTTTAAAAAATTTTTTGTCATCCGTATAACTAACTGTTAAAATCTTTTGGAATTGTTCATAAGTCGATGGTGTCATATCGTGACTACTTGAATTTGTTTTTTTGAGATGGTGGTACGTGGCAACAAGACATGGGGAGGAGGGAACGAAAAGGGAAATCAACCCTAAATGAGAAAGGTTGACATCCTCTCCCCCTCAAATGGAAATTGTTTTTCCGAGTTTATAGAATTTTTATTGTTTAATGGTACTCCTCGAGGACTTTACTTTGTGGTAGTAGAGTTCCAAGCGGGAAAAAAAGATGAACTAAGAGATTTGGAAGGGGAAGCAATTTGTCGAAAGGGAAAATAGATAAGTAATAAAAAAAATAGTCGTAAATACTGTCTATAGTGACGACACGAAAACTAGAATACACTGGAGAAATCACTTACTGCCCATAAATATTCATCCCTTGCTTCCCTTTAGGAACAGCGGCGACAACGGCTTTCGTAGCCGCTCAGAGTGAACGACAACACGTCGTCCCATTCGTAATTGCTAAGAGCTCTCTCCAAAAGAAAAAAAGGAAAAAAAAAAAAAAAACAAAGGGTGGAGACCTCATTACAAATCGTCCCAAGTTGGCGAATCGTAGCAACAAGAACTATCAATTTCATTCATTAGTCTTACCCTCTTTCTACATCTTATTTGTTTTATGTTTTTTATTTTTTTTTTCTGTTTGTAGAAGAAAGGAGATTTAAGGTTTATTCCAAATTAACTGATATACAATGGCCTCCTCTGTGACTCATTTGATACCTTTCATATCCCGGGGATCGAATGGAAGATAAGCAGAGAAGGAGATAGAATATGCAGAATTACATTACTAAGAAATATGCGAAGGAGCGGAAGCGGGTCACACAAAACCGAAAATAATGATAATGCTAGTGTGACGCAGCTGAAAAAAGTGATTCTTCGTAATGTTCTCATATCTACTACGAATATAACGTGGCAAAATGAGGTTCTCTCTCAGTTTCTAAGGAAACGTTTCTTTTCCTTGTACTCTCAATTTAAATTTAAGCTAATTTGTTGTCATCGCTAGATTCAAACTGTACCTGTACTTTTCCCGTTATATCCCCCAATGAAAAATGTCTAAACTAACGGCTGTGTCAATCGAAACTTTACTGTACCTGATTGGGTAAACTTGCGTCTGTGCGGGGTTTTCTGAAGTTACTAGGCTAATTTCTAAGGGTCCCAAGGGTAGAGTTGAAGTTAAAATAATTTAAACGTTGTACGTGTTACCAGTGGAGTATGCACGGCGATTGCAGAGCGGAATTACCCCTTGCCTTTCAATACATTGACAAATAACAAAAATGGAGGGGAAAAAAAGAGGAGAAAAATGGTATAAATAGGGCGGCTAGATCTCCTCATTTGAGAGATACCGTCTTAATTTCTTTTCCACGTATTTTTTGGCATTGGCGGTTAGAGCTTTTTCGTTGTCTGTTCCTTTTCCCCTTCATACTCTTCTCTTAATATCTTACTATTACATTATCCTTTTATTTTTTTTGTCACTTTTATTCTTCAACTCCATTCCCTTTGTTTCATATCACAAAGCGTGCATCACTATATAGGTAGCTTCACCCTCTGCTCTCGTCGAATTGAATTGAACTAGAATTTGAACTATTCCTTTTGCAAGCTTTTATTTTCTATCTTTTTGTTCTCTTGCAAAGTATACCCCAAGGCTATTTTATTAATTGATCGAGTGTCTTCCAAAAAGTAAAGGATTTGAAGTGACTACGATTTCAATCGAAAAATATATTTTTATTCCCATTCCCATTGTTGAGGATGACTATTACAAGTGTTATTGATCCCGTTGCAGGCGGCGAGGAAGTATCGATGGAACAAGATATTGGAGGAGCGATTAACAACTCTAAGGTTGAAACTGAGATTAGTGAAGATATTGGTCAATTGTTACCAACGGAGGTTTCTTCAACTGAATCTGATAACTTTGACGATGATGACGACGGTGATGGTGACAGTAACGATCTTGATCTCGAAAACGAAAACTTGCTGGACGAGATAACGGAAGAGGACATAAGACGCAGTAGTGGCAACGAAGGTAGCAAGAATTCTTTTGCCGCTGAACACCAGGAGAGAAAGCCATTATCAGTAATTGATAATGCCGCAAATAAGAAATCTAACATGAAGCCATCGGATCTGGAACAAGTGACAGGTGGGGCTGAGAAGTCACATGGTAATTGTGCGAAAACTGAGTCACAGGCACAGGCACAGGCACAGGCAGAAAACAGAGAAGATGTTCTTAAAACAGAAGGTAACGGTGATGCGAGTAATACGAGCGCTACTACTAGTGCATCCAGTACTACTAGTACCACTACAAGTTTCCGTGGTCGTCCAAGCTCATGTGTATTTGTTGCTAGTTTAGCGGCTTCATTATCTGACGATGACTTGTGCATTTCCGTCACTGAAAGTTTCAAGCAATATGGTCAATTGGCAAGGGTTAAGGTTCTTAGAGATCCAGCCAATAGGCCCTATGCGTTTGTACAATATACCAATGATAGAGATGCTAAACGTGCCCTTAAGATGGCAAGAGGTTCCATGTTAAACGGAAGAACTTTGCGCTGTGAAAGTGCGCGTGTAAATCGTACGCTATTCGTTACTCATGTGACTCCTGTCTATTATTTAGAAGTTTCAGATTTATGTGGTAAATTTGGTGAATTGGAGCAATTGGTACCAAGTAGTGATCAAACTCAATATGGAAGAAGGTATAATTATCCGCCTTCGAATAATAGTTCATGGTTCGTACAATTTGCCTATAGAGATGACGCTATTAGGGCATTTGCTAATTTAAGAACCAATTCGGACTGGGATGTAGAATGGGTTCAAAATATTGAAGTACCAAGATATTACAATTTATTGAATAAGAAGGAAAAGCAACAAGCTACCAATAGCCGTATCAAATCTACTGTTACTGAGAATGAGTTTGATGAAGAATCCGAATTTGATGGTAATCATGATTCCTTTTCTTCTTCAAATACTACTAGTAGTGATGATCGTATCATTATTGATAAAAAATCGATATTTGTTGGTCAGCTAGATCAATCTGTGACTAAGGAAAAATTATTTGAAAGGTTTTCCACTCATGGTAGAATATCAGATTTGAATTTAATTAACAAAACTAATAAAGTTTTTGCATTCATCCAATTCGAAACTGAAGAAGCCGCCGCTGCTGCATTAGAAAGGGAAAATCATGCAATTTTCTTAAATAAAACAATGCATGTTCAATACAAGGAAGTTGGGGGTCATCGTAGTAGAAGGAATTTTCGTAGAGATGGTTTTTATCCGAATGTTCGCAATACTGGTGCTGGACTCTCTCCGAATAATAGTGGTTCTGATGGTGGTAATACTACTACCGCTGCTTCCGCGGCTGTTGCTTCTGCTGCCGCTGCTGCTGCCGCTGCTACTGGTGGTGGTGGTGGTCTTCATGTTGGTCAGGGTCGTATATTTACAGGACCTCAAGTCAATTTGGCGCCACCTCCAATTAATATGTACAGAAGGAGAACACAAGAAAACGATACATCAAATGTGGTTCCCCCTTATATGGCACAACAAATGTCTAACCCAGCTTCGGAATTCGATATGAATTATATGCCCTACATGAATATTGGCTTTAGGCGTAAGTCTTCCTTTACCAATAATGGTTGGTCTTCATCCAGAAGTCATAGTATGAAATCTGAAATGGATACTGTTTGTGGTGATGGTGCAACTGATGCTACTTCAGATGCGCCATCTGAATCTGGTGGCCAAACAAATTCTCCAACTACTTATAACAACTCATCTGCTGGCAGCATGGGGCAAAATGATAACAGTACCAGTCATAATGGAAGCGATAAAAATAATAATAATAACAATAATAATAACGATGATGATGATAATACTAAGAATAATAATTATACTAATAAGATCAATAACAATGGCAACTCCAATAGTAATAGCGCTCATCATAATGGTCAACATAATTTCAATGTTGGTAACTTCAATACCGGGGGTAATGGAAAAAGAAAGTATGGAAAACGTGGCAATAATAACAGATACCATGATACGCCAAAACCTTACTATTTTCAGCCATATTACTACCATCCTATGCATTATCCAATGGGTCCTCTTGGCCCTGTGGGACCTGCTCATCCATCTCAAGCTGCTGCTGCTGCTGCTGCCGCTGGTAACCATCCTTACATGATGATATACCCAATGCCACCACCACCGCCAACTGGTGTTGATGGCAATCTTTTGGCACAGCCATTGCCTTTAGGCGCACCTGGACCGATGATGCATGGTTCACCTCCAGCCTCTCAATCTCAGGGTGCACGTTCCGAAGCTACTGAATTTGTTCCCAACGCCAAATCCTGCCAGCTGGATTATTAATTGATTTCGGTAAAAGATAGAGTGATAATAATCATAATAATAATGATAATTATAAGAATACGAATGTGCCTTATGCTGGAAAGTGTGTTTTGATTTTTTTTTTCCTTTTTTCTTTCTTTTTTGTTTGCCATCTCTCCTCTCCCTTATTGTCTTCAAGCCTTTTTGTCCTGTTTATTCAGTCATTTCACTATTTCCTACCTTCTTTATTTTATTCTATATTTTTTTTCTCAATTCCATTTTATAGTAATAGTGATAGTATCTTTACTAATATCAGTTTTATTATTTTCACCATCTTCACAAAGCATGTTAGGATATATAACCTAAAAAAACTTATTTTAATTTTAGTCTGATTACCAATGATCAAATTCTATAACGTACCTATCGAGAGCCCCAATTAATTTTCTAATATCATGTCTGGATATTCCTTCCTTAAGTGTAACTAATTCCATTGGAGTTCTGCCGTTAAAATATTTGAGCATTTTGCCAAACAATTTTTGGATATCTGCTGGTTGGTCTTGAACGCATTTAAACATCCATCTTTTTTCAATAGCGGTTGCACGTTCTGGTTCTAAGATAATCGTATAATCTCTACCAATATCCGGGTCATCATATGCAAATCTGGCTATATCTTCTTCTTCTTCTTCTTCCTCATTTGAAGATGTACGGTTTTTCTGTGATGTTTGTAAATCTTTCGAACTTTTAGCTACATTATCCACAGCATCATGATCTCTATCCACAGAATGGGTTTTTGCCTTGAATCCTTCTTTTTCTAAATCCTCATCAACAGCCATTTTTATTTGTCTATCGACTCTAACACAAATGAATGTCAAAAGTTGTGTCACGTAACCGTATCTCAATAACCATGCAAGTGCACCCAAATAAATTGATTTATGTTCTTTGGATGGAATTATATTACCATAAGGTTTTGGTTTGCCATTAGATAGAAGGTGAAGAAATGATGGTAATGATGGCAATGTAGGGAAGCGCTCTTTAAAAATTGTCTGATTTTGATATATTAATGGCATACTTGAATTTTGTTGTTCATCGTAATCATTTTTGGAATAACCTCTGATGGGCGCCAGTGGTGACACAATGTAAGTGTTTCTTGAGCTAATTGGGATGATCAATCTTGCGTGTCTTCGGTATAATAGATGAAGAGCACATGATCTAAGCATATTTTTTTGAAATGAATCTCTTAAGTCGTCTGAAGTATCGCCGAACAAGTCATCAATCAAATATTGATAAGATCCTAATGGTACATTAGGTTGAATATGTTTAACAATGTGACTGAGAACAATATTACCAATATCATCTTGGTATGAAAATGTTTCTAGCTCCTTGATAATATTAGTTGGCTCGTCCAGTAAAAGTGCGAAATTTAACAAATCGTTGAAATCTTGATTATCACTATCGGTGTAACCACCAAGTGAATCGTCCCTTGCAACTGGAGTAGTTGATAGAAATTGGCTGTTGAGAATAGAACTTAAGAACGATCCTCTTAATACTGGATGTAGTTTAAAATTTGGTAAAACTGCAAATTCGTTTTGTATAGGAATTTGCAATGCAATAACCTTATCCTCGCCGATTTCTAAGCATGCAATGTCGTTCTGTTGTAGTTTCTCCACGCATAGAGTTAGAGCTCTTGCCAATGAGGATTTAGACAAAATACACTGGTAAAGGTATTTGCCCCTTTGATTCGCTTTTTTCATAGCCCTATAAGTTTTGGAATGCTTCAACACATGCTCTTTTTCCTTCATTATTATACTACATTCCTTGGAAACATACTGTGATTTTTCTTGAGCATACCTTAGTAACATCGACAATCGAGCTACAGCATAATGAAACATATCATCTATTCTTTCGTTGTATTCCACAAGTGATGGGTTCATTACAAAACAAACGTGGAACATATTCATGTTTTTCTCTAAATCTTCTTTCATATTTTCATTGTTGGGGTTTTTGCATTGCTCATCATCTTCATCAAATTCATCATCATCATCATCATCATCAGCCTGTGAGTTACGTGAACTGGATTTCAACTGCGACGAATCCATGTCATTTTCCCCAGAGTCACCACCACCATTCTGAGAAGGGCCTGATCGTTGCTTGCTTAACCTAGTGGCAGTACTACTCGACCTTTTGGATCTCGTTGTGTGTTTCTTACGTTTAGATTTTCTCCAATTACCATGCTGATCTACGTGTACTGGGAGACCCAAGAAACAAAGGGTATCGACCGTAAATTCGTATCTGGTATTGCACATTTCTCTTTCAGGGCTACAAAATTCCGCGACAAATTCTGCGTCTAATCCAAATATTTTATTTACATCTTGGAAGACATTTTCTGAAAAATATTGTTTATCAAATACAATTTTGCCCCGTTCATGAAGTTCAGAAAAATCTAACTCACTTTCTTGATCATCGTCAGCCTCATCTTCACTCGATTCTAATGTTTTTGCATTCGATACTTTTGAGATTGCAGACGGCCTCCTATCCGGCACCTCCTTGTTAAAGATGTCTAGAAGCTTACTAGCGCTAACCTGAGAACTCTTAGATTTCAATATCTTAGGTGTTTCCAAATTTGCAGTAGTGCCGCTAGTATTGTTCCTAATGGCCGAACTTGAATTATTCAACCGTGGCTCGTTAGTTATGTCTTCAGATTCCTCATCCCTTTCATGTTCGGATGATGAAGACGAATCGCTGGATTCATCGGCAAAATCGGTGGATAGTTCGCTATCGCTTAATCCTGATGAAGAAGAATCTACATCTGATAAAGATGATTCAGTCTCTACATCATTTCGTATTTTGCCAGATTCAACTGAGTGTGCTCTTCTTTTTCTTATACTGCCAGTTCCACCACTACGTATAGATGGAGTCTTTATGTTGTCGTCATCATTGAATTTTTGATCATTAGAAAATAAAGATTGTCCAGTAAGTGAAGCCCCCATACTGTTTTTTTTCCTTAAATTACCAGCATATATTTTACCATTAGACTCACTGTCATCGACGCCTGTTGAATCTTGTCTGCTTCGACGCTGTTTACTCGAAATGTAGTCTTCAGAAGCAGGTGGATAGTGATAGACAACCTGTGGTCCCGAATGTGTCGAAATGGTTAAGTGGATTCCTAGAAGACAAGAATTGGGCAGAAATTCATGCATGATTGCACATTGTACTTGTACTAGTTTATTCGAAGGGTTATCTTATCATTTCCTTTCTTTCTTACCTAGAACCGGTTTCGTTTCTTTGATACTTTCGATATTCTATTGTCAAGAGTCGATAAAGGCACGTGATCTATACAGGAGAGAGGCATATGACCTAAAAGTTATATTATAGCCCGTGTTACATTACTGTTGGCTATGAGATGGTGTATACATAAGATTATACACATTTAGCTTGCACTAATTAAGATCCAGCAAATAGCATAGTAGTGAAACCGTTTCTTTGATAAAGTATTGCCGGCCATACCATAGGACAAGCTCTATCATTAACTACGCCATTTGGGTGGTAATCCATCGTTATGCTCGTGCCGTTGGTTGGTCTGTGGGTACATTTGTCAAATAGGGCGGTTAACAATATAAGATGCCATTCTAGTATAGTGGTTAGTACAGCTCGTTGTGGCCGAGCAGACCCAGGTTCGATTCCCGGGAATGGCAGTTATGTTTTTTTTAAACTTACAAAGATTGAAATCTACTCATTCAACCAAAAGTAGAATTTTGAAAGTAAGATGTACCACAACGTATGAACCATACCGTAGTCTCACGCCCTGGAAAATTATTTGTACCTTTTCTCATGAATTTACTGTTTAGCTCTTGTTTCTATATATTCTCGAACAAAGTGAAACCCGCCGATGGGATTAAAAGCGAAGAGGCCCAATTTGAGATAAACTTAAACATCATGTACTCAAAAACGTGCTCAAAAACGTCCCCCAATAATTTCATACACACGTTATATTTATTGATACTTGGAACTATATATGAATCAAAGAAGGTTGATAACATCCTTTTACAGAAGAGCGGAAACTCGTGTCAAGAATTTACATAGCATGTGACCTTAAGCTAGTAACAAGTATACTAATTTTGATGTTTTTTGTGTCGCTTCCGATAATATCAATTCACTAAGGTATTGGATTGCATCAATATCTGATAAGCAAGTCATCAGAGGTCATGCCCAATCTTTCCGATCTAAAGTAAGTGTTGCTCTATGAGTTTGCGCTAAAAGGTGTCCGACATGGAGCTTTTTGATGGTTTTGTTTACCAGAAGAATTTAGTGGGCGTGTGGTCTAGTGGTATGATTCTCGCTTTGGGTGCGAGAGGCCCTGGGTTCAATTCCCAGTATGCCCCTTCTTTTTTTTTCCCATTTTAAACCTATCAAAAACCTAAGATGTTTGAAGTTTTTTTTTTTCGATGAACAATTCGGCGTAACTTCAGGAAATACCGCAGATGAAACGGATTGTTCTCATTACTGGCCTTTGTTTTTACTTGACGTTTCGAAACTCCCAAAAAGACTACAATTAAAAATCTGTCTTTAACTATATTATTATACAGTGAACCTATCTATGGTTCAATCAAATCTATTTGCGTCTTGTAATCATAAAAAATTGAAAAACAAAAAAACCCAAACGACAATGATAAATAAATCTCTATCAATCCGCTTAGTCAACTTCTTCAACAGTTGGACCTTCAGCTTCAGGACCTGGGGCAGCACCACCAGCACCTGGGAAGCCACCTGGAGCAGCACCCTCAGGAGCACCACCGGCTTGGTATAGTTTGCTCATGATTGGGTTAGCAACTTCTTGCAATTCCTTCAATTTGTCATCGTATTCATCCTTGGCGGCAGTAGTGTTGCTGTCCAACCAAGAGATGACTTCTTCAGCCTTCTTGGTAACGGTTTCCTTGTCAGCGGCTTCAAGCTTGTCACCAGCTTCGCTGACAGTGCTCTTCAAGGAGTAAGCAATAGATTCCAACTGGTTCTTGGATTGGATTCTGGAAGCTTCCATTTCATCTTCTTCCTTGAATTTTTCAGCTTCAGCAACCATTCTTTCAATGTCTTCCTTGGACAATCTACCCTTGTCGTTGGTGATGGTAATCTTGTTGGTCTTACCAGTACCCTTTTCAACAGCAGAAACGTTCAAGATACCGTTAGAGTCGACATCGAAAGTAACTTCGATTTGTGGAACACCTCTTGGTGCAGGTGGGATACCACTCAATTCGAACTTACCCAACAAGTTGTTGTCCTTTGTTCTTGCTCTTTCACCTTCGAACACTTGAATCAAGACACCTGGTTGGTTGTCAGAGTAAGTGGAGAAAGTTTCGGACTTCTTGGTTGGAATAGTAGAGTTTCTGGTGATCAATTTGGTCATGACACCACCAGCGGTTTCAATACCCAAGGACAATGGGGCAACATCCAATAGCAACAAGTCTTGAGTCTTGGAAGATTCGTCACCAGTCAAAATGGCAGCTTGTACGGCAGCACCGTAAGCAACGGCTTCATCTGGGTTGATAGACTTGTTTGGTTGCTTACCGTTGAAGAAATCGGAAACAAGCTTTTGGATCTTTGGAATTCTGGTAGAACCACCGACTAGAACGATTTCGTGGACAGCAGACTTGTCCAACTTAGCGTCTCTCAAGACCTTTTCCACTGGGTCTAGAGTGGATCTGAACAAGTCACCACACAATTCTTCGAATCTAGCTCTGGTTAGAGAAGTGTAGAAGTCGATACCTTCGAACAAGGAGTCGATTTCAACGGAGGTTTGAGCGGAAGAAGACAAAGTTCTCTTTGCTCTTTCACAAGCAGTTCTTAATCTTCTCAAAGCTCTTTGGTTAGTGGTCAAGTCCTTCTTATTCTTTCTCTTGAATTCGTTAGCCAAGTGGTTGACCAATCTGTTGTCGAAATCTTCACCACCCAAGTGAGTGTCACCAGCGGTGGACTTAACTTCGAAGATACCGTCTTCGATGGACAATAGGGAAACATCGAAAGTACCACCACCCAAATCGAAGATCAAGACGTTTTCTTCTTGACCTCTCTTGTCTAGACCGTAAGCGATAGCGGCAGCAGTTGGCTCGTTGATGATACGTAGAACGTTCAAACCAGCAATGGTACCGGCATCCTTGGTAGCTTGTCTTTGAGAGTCGTTGAAGTAAGCTGGGACGGTAACAACAGCGTCGCTGATCTTAGAGCCCAAGTAACCTTCGGCGGTGTCCTTCATCTTACCCAAAACCATAGAAGAAATTTGTTCTGGAGTGAAGTTCTTGGTTTCACTCTTGTATTCAACTTGGATTTGTGGCTTACCGTCAACGTCAACGATCTTGAATGGGAAGTGTTTCATATCACCTTGAACTTCAGGATCAGCGAAGTTTCTACCAATCAAACGCTTAGCATCGAAAACGGTGTTGCTTGGGTTCATAGCAGCTTGGTTCTTAGCGGCATCACCGATCAATCTTTCAGTGTCGGTGAAGGCAACGAAAGATGGGGTAGTTCTGTTACCTTGATCGTTAGCAATAATTTCCACACGGTCATTTTGGAAATGTGCCACACATGAGTAAGTGGTACCCAAATCAATACCAACAGCTTTAGTCATTTTTGTATATCTATAGTAAGTTTATAGTCTTTTGTTTTTTAAAGATCTATGTCTCTGAGTAAGTATTCAAAATAAGTTTAGAAGACAACCTCGAAACCATAGCGTCAATTCGTCTTCTTATATATTACTTATTGACACCTAATTCACTCGTCGTCCAATGGCTTCCTCGGAACTTTCTAGAAGTTCCTTCGAAATTAAACGGAAAACGTTGCTTTTTCAATTTTTTTTTCTTCTTTTTCTTAACGCCTAGAAGATCGAAGAAGATAGAGGAAGATCCTGGAATAAATAGAAAAAACAAACAAACAAGGATCATGTGATATCAGCGGCTAATACCGATCACATGACAATGCACTCTACTGTCTTGTGTAGAATAAGGTCTAGGAGTTACTGAAATAATAATAATAAAAAATAAAATAACATAAAAAAAAAAAAAAAAAAATTGCTAAGGGCTAGCTATATACTTTCGTGATTCATTGGTAATGAGATCTTGTTTCATGAGTTGGGTTTGGATGAGCAGCTGAAGTGTCCTTCGATAGACGATGACGAGAAATCTCTAACAAGAGGACTTCAAAACGGTGATACCATTGTTTGACAGAGGGTGGTACTGATGAGTGGCTAACGATACCGTCTAATCTGACTCTCCATTGAGCAAACGAGGATTTGATGTATTTAGAATTTTCAAACCTGACCTTGAGGAAAAAAGAATAAGACAACCAAACGATCCAGGATCTTCTACGGAACAACAATGCTCTTAGCGTTAGCAAAACCCATGTGAAAATTTCCACAGATCCCATCCAGTACATAGATCTTTCATTGTAATGGCGGACAAAATTGGAAATAGCCGTGACGCTTTTATTTTCATGGCCCATGTCGAATACTTGTGGCAACAGGACACTCTTGCAGTAAATCAAAACGTGGAAAAGAGAAAAGACTGCATATGGGATCAGAGATAGCGTGAAACTTGGTGTGAAGAACCAGACCAATGCCATTCCGAAATACAGTAGATCATCGTTGAGTAAAAGCGCAGATGGTGACAAACTTCTATCTTGCAAGGAGCTTTGCTTTAGATAGTAGTGTTGGTAGGTGATAATACCGAATGATTCTAGCACACCAACGTAAGCCACTCTGTAAACATTGGGACAATAAGTCACAAAGTAAACAATTGAAGAGACCAACGTTACGGCATGACCGCAAAACCAAGCAAATTGTAAAGTCTTGGCTAATTGGAAAAGTCTTTCCAGGGTAGTTTGGGGCTTAACAGCTGACTGGGGTGCCGATGATGGAGCAGCAGACATTTTGAATGGTATACACCAGGAGTTGTTCTACTTAGGTTTCCCTTGGAAGTTACCTATGTTTTTTCATTTCGTCTTTCCCTTTATCCTGATCGACGCCCTCTTTTTTATCCTACATGCAGAACATTCCAAAGAGAAGAAAAAAAAAATAAGGTAAAAAATGTGCCAAACCAAAATAAGATTTAATAAAATAACATAGAAAGTTAAGTTAATTTTACAAACCAACTCATTTTTGTGTACTTTAGTTGGGATAGTCCTTATTTACGTTTGCCGCCCTTATTTTTACTCGACTTCGTTCTCTTCTTCTTAACCATCTTTGATAAATCGTTAACTTTACCTTGAGAACCGCCTAATGCCTGTCTTAGAATTGCCTGTGCCATCAGTTCCGGAACCAAAGACTTGCTGTCTTTTGGTTTATCAAGCTTTAGGGATTCTTGGTCTTCTTGCAACCTCTCTAAATGACTTTGATCGGCTTCCGTATCCTTCGAAGTACCGTCATCGATACGTGAACGAATCAATTTTTCCAGTTCTTGTAAATGTCTTTGGCGTTGCTCTTTAGTTAGGGAATCCTTGTCATCAAAATCTGACCATCTTAGTGCATCTGTTAATTTCAGGTAAACCTCTACTAGCACTTCTCGTTCTTCTGGGGCCAAAGACTTGTCGTAAAACCTTAACGATCCTTCATAGTCTCTCACAGCCTGGGTAAAATCCTCTAGCTCCTGGTCAATATCGCCTAACAAATCGTATAGCTGAGCTAATTTTAGCTGGGTATCTTTTGATAAATCTTCAGAATCTTCTTTACTTTCACCATGTGGTTCCATGTACATTATCCTTGCCCTGTACAACAATTCCAGCGCGTTTTCAAATAGGTTTCCCTGGAGAAAATCTTCAAAAGTGTCTCCTATTGACATATCTGCTTCTGGCTCTGGTTCCTCGTCATCCTCTTGTTGCTTGGATTCATCATGACGACTTTGCAAAATAGATTCTCCCCTTGCATCTACGTATGCACTTGCATTAGTTGCATCTTCAAAGTTCTGCAAGGTGGATTCGTTAACGTCTTCCTCTTCCTGATCAAACTGATAAAGTTTGGAATTTAGTTTTTGCTTCTTCTCAGCATCGCCAGCGTTTTCCTTGTCGTCCTCGTCAGCGCTGCCGTCCTCGTCATCATCGTCGTCGTTCTCATCATCTTCCCCATCATCACCACCGCCGAATACGTCATTTCTCTTTAATCCTAATCTGTAAAGGCTTCTTGCTAATAAAAGGTAGATTTCAGCACTTTGGGATTCCAAATCAAGAATACGTGCGTAACACTTGGCAGCTTTTTCAACGTCGTCGCTAGCTGAATATTTGGCACCCTCTATGAGTAGCGTTTGGACTTCCTGTGTGGTGACGTCCTTATGAATGGTATTGCTCATTATATCTATTATTTGATATCCGTTATTGATCGATAAGGAGGTAGAATAAATTAACCAGTCTTTCAGAAACCCTCTATCTTATTACTGTCGATGGGATCGTTGAATCAAAAAATACGATAAGTTTTGTTGGATATTATTTGTTTAGTCTTTTACAGATCCTCTAGACTACCCTTTGTTTGTAAGATACTCTTTTCAGTTTAAATTGATCAGCTCAAGTACGTCTTTAAGGCACCCCTTCTTTGTTCAATAGCAGAAGGAGCAAATTTAGGAAAACATAACAAAAAATAGGAAGAACAAGAGAAAAAAAAGTAAATTAATAATCCAACAATTAGCTGGGTAATCAATTGCTCAAGGTATATACCTTATTGATATACACTAACAACAATAATGATATATAGACTTATTTAAATAAAATAACCCAACATTTTAATCACTATACCCAAAACTTAGAAATTATCAACACTCGTATCTAATGCAATTCTACGTCCTCATATTTACTTTTTCCACCTTTGTGGAAATGTCCATGTGACTATATTATCATATTTCACGAGTGCAAATATTCGCGTAACTTTACGCGAACCAAAATAGACGTACAGAGGGATATGTAATCATTACCCGGCTAAAATGATCTCTGCGTCTGCATGAAAGGTAAATAAAATGGGACACGTAAGACAGATCTGTTACCCGCCTCAAAACTATTTTTTTTCTCTTCTTCCTTTTCCTTCTTGTGGTTGAAGCATTCTCGCGTCTTACAGATCGAGCAGAAAATAAGATCGATCAAGCAAACGTGTCTAACCAAATACAGGGACTAATTCTACTAATAGATCACAAAAACAGAATAGAACCAAACAACCGAGGAATTCAATTCATTCATTCAGTCCGTCCATACATTCTCTCAGTTAGTAATATCCTTTAGACACTTTTCATAAAAAGTCTGTTTCGAAGAGAAAGAATCAATTGTTGAAACAAAAACATGTCGGTCAGAGAAGAAACAGTTCCAATTAAAAAGGAAGAGTCCAGTTATAGTATGGGAGCAGGTATTCCAAATGCAGGTCAAACCGAGCAGGTTCCCGGTACTCAAGTAAACGCTGTCGAATCAAATTCAGGTCGTGTTGAAAGTTCATCAGGGTCTGAACCACAAGCCCCTGCAAACATGTACGGTGGCATTGGTACCGAATATCCAGTTCCTGGTAGTGATGCACCTAATGCTGGTCAAGTTCTGCCTGAGCAACCTGAATTGAAAATCTTACGCAGGAAGATTCCAGGATTTGTTGGATTTGCAAACTTACCAAAACAATGGCATAGAAAATCAATTCGTCGTGGATTTAATTTCAATTTGTTGGTAGTTAGTCAAAGGGGATTAGGTAAATCAACTTTGATAAATACTCTTTTCAACAAAGACTTAGATTCAGTCAGTGGGAAAAATCCTGGTAATAACCAAGCATTGGCTGAAAAATTAGAAGGTGTCAGTTTAGAAGACGGTGAAAATAGGGAAAACGGTTCTAACGGTGGTACCGGAAACAATGAAGGTGGTAACAACGAGTCCAATGGACTACATGCTTCTGTGAAGATTAATGCTGCAACTACAACAATAGAGGAAAATGGTGTAAATTTGAGACTGACAGTTGTGGATACTCCTGGCTTTGGTGATGCAATCGATAATACCGATTCGTGGAAACCAATCATTGATGAAATCGATTTACGTTTTGATCAGTACTTGGATTCTGAAAATAGAATTAACAGAACATTCGAAGAGGATAACAGGATTCACGCTTGTTTGTATTTCATCGAACCAACCGCTCATTATCTGAAACCATTGGATATTGAATTTTGCAAACAAATCCATGAAAAATGCAACTTGATTCCAATCATTGCTAAATCAGATATTCTCACGGAAGAAGAAATTACCGTCTTTAAACGCAGGATTAAGAAACAACTGGAAGAAGCTAACGTACAATTGTTTCAACCACCTCAATATGGTTTCGATGACGAAGAGGCCATTCAAGCATCTCACGAATTATATGATAACATGCCCTATGCAGTTGTCGGTTCAACTGATGTCGTTGTCTCTAAGGATGGTCGTCAAGTAAGAGGTCGTTCCTATCCATGGGGTGTCATCGAAGTTGACAACTCTAAACACTGTGACTTTGTCTATTTACGTGATTTGCTCATCAGCCAATATTTGGAAGAGTTAAGAGAAAGAACCAGTAAAGTTCTCTATGAAAGGTACAGATCTGAGAAATTATCAAGACTTGGAATCAAACAAGATAACTCAGTTTTCAGAGAATTTGATCCCGATATGAGACAAAGAGAGGAAAAACAATTGCATGAAGCTAAACTGGCTAAACTAGAGTCCGAGATGAAGACAGTTTTCCATCAAAAGGTGTCTGAAAAGGAAAAGAAGTTACAAAAGTCTGAAGCTGAACTATTCTCTAGGCACAAGGAGATGAAGGAAAAATTGTCTAAGCAATTGAAGGCTCTTGAAGAGAAAAAACGTCAACTAGAGTCATCTGCAAATGCCCCAGCTCCACCATCTCCTGCACAACCAAAGAAAAAGGGTTTCTTACGTTAAAATCGTTCATTTTTTATACTGTTTTTTTATGTCATATATCTGTCTATCCATAATTAACTTCGAGATAAAAAAAAATAATAAAATAAGTTAAAATAAGGAACTTTCTAGTATTAACCATCCGTTGTCAATAAACAATTCTCACACTTGTAGCGAGTTTTTTATTGCTATACATATTTGAGTAAAAACTGCTGCCAGCACTCCAATCAAAAGGCTGTCAGCTTTAAATACTCAGTTACTACATAAGACGATCGTGATGGTGACAGAGCGATGTCCGTGTATCGCTGCTACCCAAGGTCAAAAAGGAAAAATAAGGAATTCAATCATGAGTACAATAAACATCCAAATTGAAAACATTCACTGTGAACAATGCGAGTTGTTTCTTAACACATTGTTATCACAATTCTTTAATCTACCATTGAATTCCAATGAACACCTATCAAATCAAGGTTTACAAGATTCTTCAATAACCTTAAAACCACCTTCGTTATCGATAATTTCCAAAATTAAACAGAATAAAATTAATGCAATTGAATTTATAGTGGACCGAGACGCTGGATTGTGTACAATTGGATTTATTCATGAGATAAATTCCATCCAACTGTGTCAAAAGATAAAAGAAGCTTTGGAAAATGCTGGATTCCTTGTTTTAGACATTTATGCAATGAAGGATTTAGAAAGCCTTAGAGCATCAACTGTTGATAGACCATCACAATCAAATATTAAAACATGGTGGAGAAGATTTTTACTCTACGAGAAAAATACTGCTTCCAGCAAGAAACAGAGGATTCATAAGCAACATTGTGAATACTGTCGTTCTCACGGTGACAAAAAGCATCTACAGGGGAAACATAGAGAATCTGAATTTGTGGCATATGAAATTACTCTGGCAATTAAAGGCATGAGCTGTGCTTCCTGCTCGAATAGAATTGAGCAGGTAATCGGCGACCAATTGTCAGAAGATGAAGAAATCGGTGTTGACTTTATGACTGGTATGGCTAAATTAATCGTCAAAAACAGACAATCACTAGAGTCGCTGCTTGAGTCTATTAGAGATTCTGGTTATGACGCAGAAATTATTAAGGTTATTACCACAGGCAATGATTCGAAATTCAAAATGGTTGCAGCTATCGGCGGTATCACCTGCGCGGCCTGTGCATCTACCATTACCCATGCCGTTCAAGACTTGCCGTTCATTGATGAAGTTGCAATTAACGTTGTGTCAAAGACAGGTATTTTCATATTAAACTCAAAGGACAAGAACCATTTAAATCAATTGAAAGAAACTATTGGGGATACAGGATATGATTTCGAAACAGTTGGTAAAATAGAGTCTGTAAATTACACTCCTCCAAGATCAGTTCGGAGAAGTATCATGTTACGTATTGATGGGATATACTGTTCCCATTGTCCTGAACAGGTCTACAATGCATTGAACCAGTTTAACGGATCTGATATTGTTGTTGATAAACCAATGTCGTTGAAAGACCCTATTGTCAGATTCACTTATACCCCAAATGTGGAACAAGGAATTACAATCAGATCTATCATTGATGTCATAATGAGAAGGTTGTCTTTTAATTCTGATAATAATTTCAAAATTAGCATTGTAGAAGAAATGACACTAGAAGAGCACTTGAAGATAATGGCTAAAAAAAACACTAGACATATTTTGATTAAACTGGCCATAACCACCATCGTCACTTTACCAACGTTTGTATTTGCGGTCGTGGGTATGTCATTGTTAAAGAAAAATAATAGCTTCAGAAGATGGCTAGAAGAACCTCTGTGGCGCGGTAATGTTGCAAAAATAGTCTGGATCCTATTCATATTAAGCACACCTGTCTATTTCTTTATTGATGATATTTTCCACAGGAAAGCAATCAAAGAAGTAAGAGCACTATGGTTACAGAAGAATAATTGGAAGAGAAGGATTTTCAAATTTGGTAGTATGAACCTTTTGATGTCGTTGGGTACTTCCGTGGCATACTTTGCCAGTATCATCCTGTTAGCACTAAGTGCTTCCAAGAATTCCCACGGTGACAAAATGGCTGATACCACCACGTATTTTGACTCAGTGGTTTTTTTAAGCTTCTTTCTGCTTATCGGTAGACTCTTAGAAGGATTTTCGAAAAGTAAGAGTGCTGCTGCCATCACTAATCTCAGTTCTATGAAGCAACACTCTGCCAAACTAGTTGAAAATTACAACTCTGACTTGACCAATGAAAGAACAGTCGATGTGAAATACTTGGAAGTGGCAGACCACATTAAGATAAGTTCTGGTGAATCACCACCAGCAGATTGTGTCATAGTACAAGGGGAAACACAATTTGATGAAAGCGCATTGACTGGTGAATCAATACCTGTCACACATTACCCTGGTGAACAGATATTCACAGGAACCGTAAACATTGGCAGAAATACCATAATAGCCAAACTAATTGCGTCAGAAGGTGATTCATTGTTAGAAAAGATAGTTGGCTCGGTGAGAGATGGTCAATTAAAAAGAGCTCCCGTGGAGAAGCTAGCGGATGCCTTGACAGGGTATTTCGTGCCTACTATAACTTTCCTTGCAGTTATAACTTGGGTGATATGGTTGAGCTTAGGCTATTCGCACAGGTTACCCCGTAGCTATCTCGATAAAGATGTGGGAGGTTGGGCAGTATGGTCACTAGAATTTGCAATCTCAGTGTTCGTGGTCGCATGTCCCTGTGGTTTAGGGTTGGCTGCGCCCACGGCTCTTTTTGTCGGTTCTGGGTTAGCCGCCAAGTATGGTATTTTGGTTAAAGGTGGTGGTGCCTCATTTCAAGAGGGGTCTCAAATTTCAGTCGTTTGTTTCGATAAGACTGGCACCTTAACCAAAGGTGGAGCTCCAAAGGTAACAGATTACGCTGTCATTAGTAACCCCAAAATGAGAACCATCACTGCGCATTTAATCAGAGATCTAGAAGCTAATTCCAAACATCCGCTAGCGCTTGGTGTAACAGATTTCATATCAGAATGTTTTGCCCCAGAAGGTAAGAATACGGTCCTAGACACTGAAGAAATAGCAGGTCAGGGAATGAGAGGTACAGCTGCTGTGACAACAGAAAATAACGACTTTTGGAATGAGCTAAATCCACAGAGTATTATTCTCGGTAACGAAAGGTTTATGTCTTCCAATGGAGTAAGTCTAACCACTCAACATTTAAAACTCCTTCACGATTGGAAAGTGGAAGGTAAAAGTGTCGTTATCGCAGCTATTGAAAGCCCCAATTTTTTCCAAAAGCCTGGCTATTTCCCGGTCATGATATTAGCCGCTAGAGATGAAATAAGACCAGAATCTTCAAGCGTTATAAACGGTTTACAAGAAATGGGAATCGAATGCTGGATGATTTCAGGTGATAACGAGCTAACTGCCAGATCTATCGCAAAAGACCTAGGTATAGACCAAGTAGTAGCAGAAGTTTTACCGCAGGAGAAAGCAGACAAAGTAGAATGGATTCAACAAACTTATAAACGCAAAAACGGTAAACCTGCCATTGTAGCAATGGTGGGTGACGGTATTAATGATGCACCCGCTATGGCGAAGGCAGACGTAGGTGTTGCACTGGCATCTGGTTCAGATTTAGCAATGATTTCTTGCGATTTCGTCCTACTCTCATCTACCTACACTCTGAAGTCGCTATTAATTTTGTTTCAACTCTCGAAAATAGTTTTCCGGAGGGTACATTTCAATTTCGCCTGGGCTATTTGCTACAACGTTATAACTGTTCCTATCGCTGCAGGTGTCATATACCCACACAAGCATGCAAGACTGTCACCAGTATGGGCAAGTGCTGCTATGGCTTTCTCATCAGTATCTGTACTGTTGAGCAGCTTGGCTCTACGATTCTACAAACCTAAGGACGTGTCATTGACTGATGACACTACGTTACCATCAATTTCCCAAGAACACAGATTCAACTAAATACTCACCTCATCGCTACGCGTAACCTTCTCGCGTTTTACGCGTTTAAGCATTGCCCTTCTCAAATATAACATGTAAAGGAAGTAAAAAAAAAGAGATTCGGTTCGTGTTTTGCTTCGAAACATAAAGAGATGAATCTCCATTCACTTTTTAAAAGGAAGTAAGGAACGCCATTAAATCTAGCCAGTCCTTTCAAAGGTGTCTCCAATAAGGACAATCCATCTCAGGTATTGATAGAAGTTTTGAGTTCAAATTTTTCTTCAAGCAACTTTGAGTCCTCTTGAAGTAGGAAAAATTTAAGAAAAGATCACACAAGTATCGATCCAAGATGATGGATAGTGGGACCGAAGTCTCCACGATACATCATCGAGAAATCCATGGTTATTACTTGGCCTTACAGAAATATTTCAACAATGCTGAAACTAAACACGATAGATCCAATTCGCCGAGAGCTCAGAAGGCAAGAGCTAAACTGCTTAAATTATCGGCATCTCAGTTTTATGAGTTGAGCACAGATGTGTATGACGAATTGCAAAGGAGGATAAGCGATGATAAGTCACAACCAGAGTACCTGCTTCCTAAAGCTACTTTTCATATGAAAAGGAACCAGGCAAGGCAGAAACTAGCCAATCTTTCGCACACTAGATTCAACGATTTAGTTGACGATATTCTTTTTGAGATCAACAGAAGAGGTTACAACACGCCACCTGATCCTGAAATAGATGAAAACACAAGTGCCAAATCGATAGCAGCGGCAGGTTCTTCGACACCAAATAGTAAGAGGGCTAATGCGAGCCACTTTAGGACTGATCCGAATACATCTATCGGATCTGATACCTCTAACTCACAAATACCTCCTACCGCAACTATTCAAACTTCAAAGGTTATTCCACAAAAGGCATCTATAGACTGGTCATCTGATGAAGAACAAGATATGAAGAAAAACGACAAAAATACCGATACTAATAATGTTAATCCAACTACTCCTAATAAAACTAATCATAATCAGGAATCAAGAGATCTGGGATCTAACGAGGCAGCTCGACCATCCAACCTAGGTGCGCTACAACAGCCTAATACCACACCTGTTCTGAATTATACTGATACTTATCACCACTATGGAGATGTGATGGATTCTCCGGCATTGACCGACGTTGGCCATAGCCAAAGAGGTGATGACAATTTGACGGTCGATCCCCCCAAAAATAGACATTCAAGTACCTTCGATTTTGAAGGTGTGTCCAAGAATGAGTCAGGGGAGACTAGATCCGTACAGTCTTCAGGTGAAGCTCAAAATAAAACTCAACTTGATCAATTGCATAATGAAATAGAGGTCTTGAAAAAGGAAAATGCCACTTTGAGGGGATCAAAAAATTTCGAGGAAAACACTTCGAATAAAAATTTCGAAAACGAGTTGAACTCACTAAGGGCGGAAGCTAGATCACTCTCAATGGAAAATGGACAGCTTAAGACGAAGATTTCAGAACTCCAATCTAAGGGTAGAAATCTACAACCTAAAAATAAATCATCATCATCATTGTCATCGGCCACTGATCAAAATGAGTTAGAGAAACTCGCTTTAGATAGAGAATCCGTTACAAGGTATGCCGCTCAGGATGGATCCATCCCATTTGAATCTGTCCAAGAATTCCACCAATACATTCAAAAGCTGTTTACCGATTTGCAAACTGATGTGGATGATATTGGCCATACGCTATTTGAAGATCTGGCGCTTCTTTCCCATAGCGTGGCACAACTTTTCATTCTTGTGGATGTTCCAGACTATAAAGAAGAAGTAATCCTTCTTAAGGCATCTTTGTCCCATACTATTACCTCTATCAGGTACTTTGCCGTTTACGGTGCATTACTACCACGAATAACGGTACAAGCAGCGGTATCGGAATTAGCGTTTGCATTCTGTAATTTGGTCAGATCTTGCAAGATAAAAGGTGATGGTCGTGGAGGTGCGGCTCTTGGTCGCAGTAAAATTGGATTAAACGATGAGAAATCTACAATAGATCCCCAAACTCCAAATGATCATGATGCTCTAAATTCTAAATTCAAAAGTTCCTTTGACCACCCAACTGTCATAACCAAGTTTGATGACGATTTTGGCCAGGATGAAATGTCTCCTGTAAAGCCGCTAAAGATAACTCAAAAGGCAAATATGAGTCCCAGTGCGAAGACGCCGTCTTCTACAAGGAAACAGTCTAACGGATTTCCATTTGGGCCTATGGTGGATACACGCTCCCCAGCATCTCGCGGGAAAGGATCCTCAGCTGGAGTTTCATTTGAGAAGACAAGAAAGTTGAACGAAGCATCTCCTACAACGTCTCACTCAGGCAGTATTGACACAAGATCACTTGCTGCAAGGGTCAATGATTCTTCTCACAATAAAGATGCCTCTAAGAGAAACGTTGGATTATTTGGGAACTCACACGACAAAAACGACTCAAATAAAACTTTGAACGATAACACCACTCCAGAGAAATCAACAACTACTAGTAGAGCGACTACCGCCGAAGGAACAACCACATTATCCACCCCATTGAGCACAGCTTCTCCCTCAGGCAATGATCATGGAAAACTGGAAGAAAGTCCTTTGAAAGGGACTGAAGCCAAGCCTCAGGGAAATGGAGAGCTGTCCATTGAAGGTAACAAAATCCAAAGTGTTGAAGATTCTGTGAAACCCGGAGGTATTTCAAATATGCGAGATAACAATCAAAATGCTACCGATCCAATGAACTCAGAAAATACTCCTGATAGACCCAGTGGCCCTTATCGTACAAATGACTCGACAACACATAGAGATCTGCCTGATATGAACAATGACGTTTCTGATATCAATGACTCGATAAAACCTGAAGGTATATTTAAGATGGGGGATAGTGAAGATAATGCTAACAAAGATCCAGTAAAAGATGAAGACTCTTATCGTTCGATTGACCCATTCCACAATGAAAAGGAAGAAACTAAAGAAAAACAAGGATCTCTTTCTTCCTTCGGACAAAACCCGCAAGAACCTTTCAACATAAAAGATTCTGAAAATACTAGAACTCCACAATTTCCATCGGAAGACATAAAAACGAGATCGCCAGAAGAAACCAAGAAGACCCCTGAAGCCATCAAAGATGCCATCTCCAAACTCGAGGGAAACTCGACCCAAGATTCCCAAGGGAAACCTGAAGATGAAACACCTAAGGGTCCAGTCAAATCTAACCCTAAACAAGAGGGGGCTGAATCTAAGACTACCCGCCAAGAGAGTGAACCAATGGAGGAAGAACAAGAGGGAAAGTCTAAAAAGAATTCCGGTAAAAGCTTTGCAGACAAATTAAGGACGTTTGCCACCAATGCAGGCATCGGATTGAGAGCTGACAAAGAACAAAAAGACAAACAAGCAGCTGCCTCTCAAACTAGAAGTCGTAACTCCAGTGGCGATAGTTCTGATGACAGAAGAAAAGGTATAACAATAAATGACGATGAAAAAAGTGCTAATCTTTCTGGAAAAGGCTCCAGTGTTCCCAGAAGACCCTCTTTGAACCAGAGTTCTGATAATAACTCAAAAGCGGATTCTCCTGCAACTGCTAAAACCACAGAATTAGAACCTTTCGATACAGAAAATGAGAGACTAACGCCACTAGAGACATCGTCTGAAAGAAACAAGGGAGGCTCTGATGGCTCCAATTCTAACTCAAATGGCTCTCAATTGAGAAAAGAAAAGCCCGATTCTTTCCCACAGATCAACGTCCATGAAGAGCATGGAGAGTCTGGCACTACACCAGCTCTGGCGGGCCCTGCCTTTTCTCACGATGAAACGAACATGAAGATTAATGGCGGCTCAAAAAATGAATCTTTTGGTCAAAGTGTTCCTGGTATTTCTAAAAGTGGAAATGGTACTCCGTCTGTAACGCTAAATGATGGTAACAAAGAAATGGACATCACACCAAGAGATGGATCGAGATCTCTTGAAAATAGATCGATCAGTCAAGACAAGGAAGTTCCTTCAAAGTTGCCAAATTTCTATTTCAGTAATATACCTCAACCTCCAACGAACTCAAACTTGACTGACAAACTCAAAAAGACATTTGCCGACATCCCAAGCGAGGACGAATACGAAGAAGGAAGCGATTTCAATAATAGTCCATATCTGAGTGATGACGGCTCTGTTTTCCGCGCTTTCAAACAATCTTTGAGAGAAGAAAATGGTGCCAACCGCGGTTCCCCATTGATTCAACAGCAAAATTTCCATAATAGCAACTCTGAGGCTAGAGAGTTACCAGCTGGTCTTGGTCTTTCGGAAAAAACTGATCTGAAACTTAACAAGGATCCTATTGGTTTCTCATCGGGATTAGATCACAGTTCGAAATCTGACGTTCCCGAACAAATAATGAGTAGAGGCCACAGCCAAGACAAAGAGTCTGAATCGACTCCTTACGAAGCTTCTTCTCAGAGTCATCCAAAGGAGGAGTTTTCGAGAAAAGAACAAGACGGCGCTGCACCCCACAAGGAGGAAGACAGTGACATTTCTCATAGTAGCAGAAGTAACCAAAGAAATGAATCTGATTTGCCAGGTTTTGGTGATGTCGATGATCCAATGAAAAATTCAAAATATCACAAACAACACGATAAGGTAGGTGCTGACCGCGACGAAAGCTCATCTGCCTTGAGTAAGAATGCGGTGATATCACAACATGAATCTCCATTGAGGAATAAGGTGAAAAATGATGGGTATAAAGACGCATATAGACGTTGGGAGAGCACCGATGAGGAAGATGACTACGATACTGATTCCTTCAAAGATGCATTTACGGAAAATAAACCTGACCGTTCAAGGCAAAATTCCGATAATTCTAAGAGTCATGCAGAACAAAGAGATATTAACAATTTAAACGGTATGGGAAACCGTATCAATGATGACTCTCGTTCAAAACGTGATAGCAGTTCTTTTGCCGATAAAAATTTCCACAAGGATAACCGGAGACATGACGCTAGTGATTCACCCGTCTTTCCTGGTAGCGTTAAGGGAACAAATCAGGAGAAACCAACATCTATCGATGAGCCTACAGATGATCTAAATGCTGAACCTTCATTTGCGGAGGATAAGGATATTGAAAATGCATCTGCTCCAAATTCAGACCGTGCTGCAGTCCCTCAACTCCAACCTGTGAAATTAATCTCATCGAACAGTCAATCGCATGATTCTTCCAATGATAAAGCTGAATCATCCAAAAATGAAGATGTAACTAAAAGCCCTAACGTCCCAAAGACTCCTGTCATGAAAAATTCTGCTTCCAGGCCTCAAGCTGTGAAAACGCCTTCTGGAAAGACACCTTCGTTGGGCAGTCCGGCTCTTAGAAGTCCAGGAACTAGAAGTTTAGCAAGTAACAGGACTGATGATGGCGATTACACTTTTGATGTGGATGCTTTCGATATTGAGAATCCAGACAATACGCTGTCCGAACTTTTGTTGTACTTGGAGCATCAATCACTACAAGTGATTGCAACAATTCAATCTTTATTGACATCTATCAAAGAGCCACATGCTACGAGAGGTAATTTGAGGAAGGAATCCAATGCAATTAGTCAAGTAATTAGACAAATGGTGGATGCTACGAGCGTTTCCATGAATCAAAGCCGTAACGCAAGCTTGAAAGAACATGGGTCATGGGTTGTGAAAAGTTTGGAAGATTGCTATTTGAGAATGACTACACTATGTCAGTTAAATCGTACTGGTGAATTTGGCGAAAATTCTGAAGACGCCAATTATGCAAACAAACATTTCAAACAAAGATTAGCAGGTATCGCCTTTGACATTGCCAAATGTACAAAGGAATTGGTCAAAACCGTAGAGGAAGCATCTCTTAAAGAGGAAATCGAGTTCTTAAACTCTCGTTTGAACTAATTGTACTATAGCAGGACGTTTCTTCCTCTTCGATTGTATTTCACTTTTCCTCGTTTGTATTGTAAATATTATACCCGCGTATATTTTGGTTACAAAAAAAAATCTGATCTTTATAAGTATCTGAGGACCTTTTCATCTAACTTCAGCTTATTTCCATCGATCAAAGTTCTGTTGGTGACTTGATGGTACATTAGATTCTTGTCTATTTGACCTATTTACAGACATTAAATTACATGTATGAGAAATGAATGAGAAAATGGAAAGTTGAATCGATCACGGTTTGGATGATAACACTTGAGATTGTTCATTAGCGATTTTGACGAGATTAACATCATTCTCCCCATTCAATAGTACTTGTTGAACGAAATTTGTAGCTTTTTCAGGACCATTACTGATTAATATTGCTCCCACGAGGGCATTCAATGCACTAGTGAAGACAGTATTTTCACCGTTATAACGTCCATCCTTTGTAGCATCCCTCATCTTCCAAAAAATTAAAGTGTCCAATTGCTTTGCCTTGATGTACTGTGCCGTAGAAGTCTTTGAAATAAGCAACTTCGACACAACGGTTCCCAGGTTTGTGAAATTTAATCCATTTAATGGTTGTTGAACTTTATTTGAAGCTACCGGTGATAATTGATCCCTTTGCCTTAGTGAATGAATAGCAGCTTGGTATTTCAGGAATTGAGATCCCAATACATTCAATCTCTCGTTATATGGCTTGGAACCGTGTGCAAATGATTTGTGTGTAAAACATTGTAAAACTAGTCTCTCAGGAAGATCAATTCCACATCGTTCGAACTGTAAGGCATTTTGAACCTTGGATTTGTATTCTGGGAGCTTAACATCCGTATACGAGATTCCGTTAGGGCTCTTTAGGTAACTTACAGGATCCCTCTTCAACCCACGTACACGAGGTCCTGAATGCAAATAGGTAATGAGACGTACACCCTGTTGGTGATGGCAACAGGATCTAAGCAAGTTCTGGCTCAAATTTATAACTACCATAAGAGAGGGAAAATTGAAAAAATAGAGCCGGTGCGTCCCCTTCTATTAAATCCTCGAATAGTTCTCAATGTCTATCTGCTTCAATCGATGTATATGTCTATTGATGCTTCAATTTTTTTCACTCTCGTGGGTAGTGATCTTTAAATATGGTACTAATAAAAGAGCATGGAACTACTTGCAAATGAATGCAATACAAGCAGACAAAGACCCCAACTATAAGCTTGTGAGAGCCATAGGAAAGCACTCGTCTCCTTCGATTTATAGTATCTGTAAATTTTGAGATTAGATCATGTGATGATTTTTGGTACTCTATACACCACGTGACTTACTAGAACTGTTCTTACCCTTCAATTCTTGTTTCTTTCTCAGATCCAGGTCGTCAACTACATTGGATCATATTCAAGACTCCTTTACTTACGGTTTCAGTTTTAGATGAGGTTTCAAGGTGAAACATACTACCACAAGCTTGTAATATGGGCCTTCCTCGTAAATAGTGACCTTTGCAACGATAGTAATAAAGAGCATTCTGTAAAACAGTATCTAAAACAGCTCCTAAGTAACTGCTTCTTTTTATGTAGGAGTTCATCGTCATTAAGTGGATCGGATGCCACCACAGATGTGTGTCTCTTGATGAGGCTCGTGGGTTGCAACTACGTTCTAAATTCGATATTTTCGGTTCATGGGTGCGTCGTATTATGTGGTGCATGGGCTTATAAAGGGTTCTCAAATAAGGGAAATTCCAAAAATGATAAGGAGCCCAATGTTTCGCTAGTATATAAGGACTTACCGTTTACCATTAGTTCTTTGTCCTATATCGTTGGACTTGGCTTAACCTTGTTGATGATATTGAACAAGGAGTGTAACCAGTAAAAGTCTTTTTGAAGGTCGAAATTAGGATACGTTAATAAAGTGTTTTTGTTTTTATTTTTAGCACCTTTTTGTTTTAGTTTGATCTGATTAGATTTAGTTTTATAACGTTATCTTTTAAGAAAGTTAAGACGTTAGAATACATTGAGAAGAACCACTAGATTTCTGATAGTTCTTCATACTTTTATTAAAAGAACAAAAAATTCTGTCAATTGTGTTTTCGCAGATCTCAAGTAGAAGTAAGTTTATAATTTCATAGTGTGTCCCCCACACCAAAAAGAATCCCGATAACACTAAATCAATTTGAGCTCATTCAAGAAAAGAGAAGAGAAAAGAATAGTATAATGGCCGGAAGTGATAACAGTTGGCATTTGATCAAACTGCAAGAGGGCCAAAAGGTGTCTTCAAAATCTTTGACCATTGATTTGTTCTCCGAGGAATCTCATGTGGATGACGACATTTTATCCAATACCAGTAGCAGTGATGAGCCGGCGGAGTTTTCATTCAGAAGTGCAAATGAGGATTGTCAGGTTGGTCTAGGGTCTGTATCAGATTCGTTAGCGACCTTGACGGGGTCCAGAGGTGTTGGAGAGAAAAGAGACAATAGCTGGAAGCTAAAGACGTGGCAGATTGTATTTTTCACATCGTTGATATCGGTATCCCTTTCTCTAGTTGTCCAAAAATTTTGGAATATTTGGATGGTTCCTGATTTGCCAAGAGATGTCACTGCATTGTCTAATAATGGGTTTTCTTCTGGTGAGGCGGCGGCGCTTTATTCAGATTTTAACTTTTGGGCAACTCCTGCACATGTGCAGGATCGAAGCTTGAGTAGTACTCGGACCAGCCCCCAATGGAAGCCTTCAGGTAAATTTTATGTGGATTTTGATAATAGAATTGCGTATCCGATGCCAGATGAAGATCTTGTTGGATGGAAAAGATTCAAGGCAGATTCTATGATTCTTTGGTACACCTCGAAATCGAAGGCTAAATCACTGTTGCAGAATGACGCTATCAAATCACTACAGGATTCGTGCCATGGGTTATTGGTGCTGGTCACCGATGAGGCAGCGCGAATCCGAGATAGATTTTCAATTGTTACTGACAAGGCTTTGAAATCGACGACATCAATTTGGCAGGTGTGCAAAACTCGTACTGATAAATCTCTAAATCTTCTCCGCCGGTGGATATCGTTACAGTCTAAATTTCTCTCTAAATGGAAACAACTAGGATCCAGGCTTCATGGGACTGTTCGAAAATTTCACAACTACAATCACAGACTTCACAAGAAGGCTTGGATGTTACATCAAAGGACTCAAAAAGCAGTGGACGGCATGCGTCGTAGGTATTAGGCGCTTTTATTTTTATTTTTTTTCTTTTGTTTTCTCTTTGGGATAGGTTTTTTGTTGTTGTCACAATGTCAGGGAACTAAAAACGGGTTTAAGGAATATTGATTAAATTTGGGAAGGCTCTAGTATGCATGGACTCTAGGGGTCCGGAAGGTTTTCGCTTCTGTTTTGGTATTTGTTTTTATTTTAACTTTTTTATTTGAGTTGATTCGGTTTAATTCACTTTGATTTCATTTGGTGTGGTTTGTATCTCTTATGTATCTGAGGGCGCAGAAGATGGGTGTCTGAAATCGTACTGATATTACTTTAACTTGCCAAGAAAATGGTAGTTCAGAGACGTTGTAAATCTTGTTTACATTCCAATTTTTTTTCTTATCACTGGGTTTGAAGTCCGCGATGTACAGTGATAAGCTTCAGGCGAACAATAGAGTGTCTAACAATGGAGATAAGGTGATATCGCGTGCCTATGTGGGGTAGACATACTCACCAAGGAATATCAAGCAACGATGTGAAACCTTGGATTTATCTTCGAAACTTAAGATTTGTTTGAAAATCAAAAACTAGTGATGGTGATGTGCGTAGATCTTGATCTCTAAGAGGAGGAGAACTGGAAGGAAACTCGAATGTAAATCTCATGTGCAGAGTTAAATGGTAATCAGGTCAGTTAATGAAACACATGGTCAAAGAATTGTAGTCATCATAAGGTAAAGGTCTATCCCATATCGATATCGATTCCATATTACGTCATAAGAGCTAGTCTCGTTCACCAATGACCAAAACAGATCGCTAATGAATCTTGCTGCTGAGAAATAATCGGGTTTACACTAAATTAGAATAATTCTAAGATATTAAAGGAGAATTGCTAACTCTTTCCTGATTCAAACGTCTTCCTTGGTCTATCGCTATGGTTTAACATACCATTTAATGGTGAGCAATCAGAGTAAATAGAAGTTTAAGCATGTTATAGGTGTGAGCTAAGAATATACTCTGTATTCTAGATGTAAATTTGATGTTGGAGGGATAAAATATGGAATGAATTTGGGGGATAACTGGTCAAGAAGCATTGTCAGGAGCTCTTTGATATAAATTTAAGATATTTAATTATCGCTGGCGTCTCACAAACTTTTGATAAAGGTAGAATGAATTCTAGGGTGAACATATTTCGTATGCGGGTGTGAAGACAAGGGATTGGGTCCTAGGATTGCCGCTGGGTAAAATACCATGTTTCTCATGATGCCACACAATTGAAGAGAAGAAAAAAAAATTTCAAAATATTACCCAACATATACAACAAGATATGGCTCTTATGAAGTCGTTTTTTAAGTGGACACGATTTCAGTGATGATAACAAATTTAATGGTATTAGGCCTTCATGAATCAAAATGCAAAATTTCATGCAGAGCACTTTGGGTGCAGTAATCATTACCATAGAATATTTTTTAGTTTCTCGATTGGAAATCAAGGTGTTTATCATTAAAAATAATAATTTCCAAATTCCCTTGTGTAGATCTAAAATGAAGCTGAATTAGGATACAACATATGAAATTTTTGTATAAGTCGCATCGTTTAAATCACAACCCAATACATTCGTACTATGAATAAATGGCGATATTATTAATTTCGTAGAGGCAGATAATAATGCAAGAGCATCCACTTGAACGTCAACCTTGAATTTTCTCTTGGAGTATTGAAAACCAAATTGCCTGAAAGATAGTTTAGTAGCTATTATAATGTGATTCTATCAGATTTTAGAATATATAAAACCTTTCACTAAATCCTAATTGGAATAACACACTTCGCACCTTTGATGGAGGATGAATAGTGATGAGTAGTAAAAAAATGAGAAAATAAACTACTCTTATCATCGAAATTATTCTTACCCAACCGAGCTATTTACACATCAACGCTGACACAAAAGGGGGAACCTGTCCTCCATTACATGTCTCTCTACCTTTACCGTTCCTTATTGCCCGTTCTATGACAATACGATATATATAACCTCTTCATACAAATAGTAATAACAATAATAATAATAGTAAAAAAAAAAAAATGAGAATAATAACACAATCAATATTATAATTCACCAAAACTGGTAATTCCTTCATCCAATATACCCAAGTTAAACCATTTATGATCCAAAGCTTCCTTTGCAGTAATTCTCTTTGTCGGATCGAATTCAAACATTCTCCTGCAAAGGTCGATAAACCAGTACCAAAACAAAAATGTTTCCTTATTCAAGTCACCCGCTGTGGTTCCTGTTGTTCTCCTTTCACTTAAAATCCTTGATTTAATTAATGCCCAATTTTTCTCCGGTGATAAATTCCAATCAATACTTAACCAATCCCCATAATCCGCTTTAATTTTATTTGAAATTAAGAAGTCAAGCCTGTCACAATTATCCATAACTCTTCTTATTGACCTATCCTTTGTCAAATAATCTCCACGCTTATTCTTCTCAGGCCATTGTAATGCAAATGTCTTTTTGTCAAAATGTTTTACCACAGTGGCGTTTAGATCTGCTGGAGCATTACCCAAATTGTGAGATGCCTTGTAAAACATTTTACCAACAATCTTTGGTGGGAAAGGTTCGCCATTAACGCGTTGCATCATTGCCATATGTTCCAAGTTTTCGTGAGTTGGATACAACGACTCACCAGTAACCAACTCAACAAGAACGCATGCAATAGACCAAACATCGCAGGGGAAGGACCAACCTAGTCCTAGCACAATTTCGGGAGCTCGATAGTGACGTGTTGATATCACTGGTGGGTGGTATTCTTTATGGAAAACTGCACTGCCAAAATCGATAACCTTAATCTCTGGATTCGTCAAAATTTTGCGCTTACCACCACTAGCGTCCCTTCTCCTTGCACTTAGTGATCTAATCACAGAAGGCGGCAGATCCTTTTCCACATAACCTTCATCACAAAGAACCACATTCTCAGGTTTTAAATCTGTATGAATAATGCCCAAATCGTGGAGGAAACACACCGACCGTATCAGTTGTTTCGCCATTGCTTGTACATGTGACCCCGGGAATCTCGCAACACCATTACTACACATGAAATCGTAAACTGACCTGCCCAGCAAGTCAGTCACGATGCAAACGTGATTCCTGTATTCAAAACATTCCTGTAACATGAGACACTGGTACTGGCCCGGAATATCGTTTTCTCTAATTGCCTGTAAAACCCTCAACTCCGTCTTCGCTGCCTCTCTGTACCTATCGATAGCCCTGATAACTTTGACTGCAACCAAATTTGTGTTCAATTTGAAGGGATTGTTGCTCATAATGAAATCACCCGAGTCCGTGCATTTCAAAACTTTACCAAACGTACCTTGTCCTAATAAACCCTTGACGACAAATCGGCCACCACCAAACACATCTTCCTGTCTATAGATGTAGTGACCATCCTTGTCGGTTTTGAAATTCTCACGTTTCTTCGTCTTCGGCTTCTTGCCAACCAACCTCGCAGCCAGTTTAGGCGCAGATAGCCGGTGCAACGTCCTCTTGTGAGGATTGTTGACACCATTCAGGGAGGCACCGCTTGCAGCCGCAGCTTCAACACCAAACCCGTTACCTTTGACAGAATTCGAAGACGAACTGTCCGACGACCCGCCCGACATCGCAGCTGACTCCGTGGGTGACACGCTAGAATAAAATCTTTCCGACGACATTACATCGTCGGGCGAAGTCGAGTGAACCACACGCAGTGACAGTGCCCTGTTACCGTCCAAGGTCCGCGAGGAAGAACCAGTTAAATGCAATAGTTCGTCATTGTTTTGACCTCTAAACTCCTTGTGATTGCCACTCTGATACAACAGCCTGGCGTGAGGCAGCTGTGGCAGCGAGATAGTCCTCTGCTTCTTGAATTTCTTGGATGTCGTAGAGGTATAGTGACTGTTATTGTTATCGTTCGGGTCGCCTCCAGGAACCGTAGGCGATGCTAAATAGACAGGTTGCTCCTTTACGAAAATCACGTCGTCGTCCTCGTCATCCGCAGCATTCGAAGTGTCATTCTCGTTGTCGTCGATTGGCTGTTGTAAATTCTCATTGTCTATGAATGGCTGCTGATCATACATTAGCCTGTCTGAAAGATTGCCATTTAAGATCGAGTCTTGTTTCGCCAGCATTCCCTGCATTAATGATTCCATCTGGGTTGTACTATCAATGTTTTTAACGCCTGTAATATTGCGGTTTTGATTACTGCTTGTATTACGATTTCTCTTCCTTCCTATATGTGAAGACATAAAGGACCGCATAGGCTGGAAGGGGGGGGGGATGTGGAAAGAAATCAGAAAACTGATCAGAGAAATAGATGTTGATTGGGAATGAAAAAAAAAAACAACCAACTATCACCCTTATACCTCAGACTCTCTCCTGCTTATAAATTAGTCGTAAATTGGAGTTTACTGTAGTTGTTGAAGTCAGATACCTGATTGCTTGCCTGCCTACTAATATGTAATACTAAGAAAGAAGGGGGTGAGTCAACCTTCTAGACCTACGCCACGCCTATTTTGCTGTAAAAATCATACTCAAATCAAGAAAGTGTGGTGGGTACTTACGGAATGATGAAACAATGGAGTTTGTATGAGAGTTTGGCCGAGTGGTTTAAGGCGTCAGATTTAGGTTTACTACCTAGAAGCCCAAATTCTCTGATATCTACGGATGCATGGGTTCGAATCCCATAGCTCTCATATTTTGCTAGTTTTAATTTCCTTTTTTTCGATTGCAGGGTAATACAATTTACTCCCAAGAGGACCACGGGGTAATAAAGCTGGCACTCTATGTGGTGTAATAGGGACAACAGCTGACGGGTTTGCTACTATGGGAAGTAAGGTTCTTTGCTTTGCTAACGAAGCAAACATAACGGATAAAAAAAGAAGAAAACTCCGCGACGGGGAATTGAACCCCGATCTGGCACGCGACAAGCGCCCATTCTAACCATTAAACTATCACGGATAAGAAATTCTTGTCAGGAGGGGGGGACTGGCCTTCCATGTGATTACTATGGTGCTCATCAGTGAATTTAACGTTCAACCCGTTACTGGCTTGTGGTAATATGAACGATGGAAGTCGCACATAATTGCTTCAGACGTTCGTTTGTACATATACAGTCTATTTACATGAACAAAAATATACTTGGCTCAGTCGTATTCACGTTTTGTTGGTGAAAACGCAATTTCATCTTCAGCGCAACTATGAAAAATTTTTGGTATGCGTCTCAATAACATTTTTGTAAGGTGCTCAGTAGATTCCATTTCGTCGTCCTACCCACGGCTTCACTCACTCTTTCTTCGCAGGTGCGTCTTCTGGTAGTCCCAAATTCTTCCAATCGTCCTTTTCCATCAGATCGTTGTTCATTCGACACTTTAAATACTCTTTTGCAAGCAGTCTGCAGTTCGGTGCGTTCTCACCCTTGACCAGTTTCAAGCACTCTATGTATTCCTGCATCTGTCGACTACATTCACCTTCATGGTCCAATGGGAAAGATCCACGTTCAGGCGGAGTTGGGGAAAGTGCCTTCATGGCACCTCCTGGATTACCGGACATCTTCTACAGCCAGTCTGCTATTTCGCTTGACGATCCTGTACCGTCTGCTCGTCCATCTAGCTATGTAGTCTACGCTGTGGATGGGCAGTTCGAAAACGATGGAGTATTCTAGTGGAATTACTAGGATCACTACACACGTTATCTAGTACAATGGATATGGGTACACATAGGTATGCAATGTTAAATAGGCCTATGGGCGGGTTCTCTTTGGATCTCTTGGGAACAAGCTTGCTCTTCTGATGTTCTTTAGGTCTAGGAAGAACATGACAACACGTTCCAAACCGATACCACCACCTGCATGTGGTGCACAGCCAGATTTGAAAGCGTCACAGTAGTCCTTCAGACCAATTTCTTCAGACGATAATCCGTGAGCCTTCATTCTTTCTAATAGCAAATCGTAGTCATGTATACGTTGGGCACCAGACAAGATTTCTTCACCACGAACAAAGAAATCGTAAGAGTTGGAGTAACGTGGGTCTTCTGGGTCTGGCATTGCGTAGAATGGACGAACCTCTAGTGGGAATTTATCTAAGATGTAGAAATCGGTGTCGTACTTCTCTCTGACGATCTTACCCAAGAACTTTTCGTTTTCGGTGGATAGATCCTCGAAGTCACCGATTTCCTTACCGTTGGATCTCAATAGTTCAACAGCGTCCTTGTAGGCTAGACGAACCATCTTACCATCCTTTGGCAGACGGAATTCCTCCACTGGGTATTGCTTACGAACTAGTTCGATTTCCTTGGAGTAACGCTTACTCAACTCAGTAAAGATGAAGACGAACAGGTCACTCAATAGATCAACAACTTCATGGTAGTGTTCTTCGAATGCCATTTCCAAATCAAGACCAGTAAATTCGGTCATATGACGGTGGGTGTTGGAGTTTTCGGCACGGAAAACTGGACCAATCTCGAAGACACGTTCGAAGTCCGCAATGATCAATTGTTGCTTGTGGAATTGTGGAGATTGGGCCAAGTAGGCCTTGCTCTTGAAATAACCAACTTCGAAGACACTAGCACCACCTTCACTAGCTGCACCCAACAATTTAGGTGTGTGAATTTCGGTGAATTTACGGCCAGATAAAAATTCACGGAAAAGCGCACAGACACCAGCTTGAATACGGAAGATAGCTTGGTTAGTCAAGGTTCTCAAATCGATAACACGGTTGTCCAAACGAGTATCCAAGTTGACAACTGGTAAACCTGCGGCTTCAGCTTCAGCTTCAGAACGAGAGGCGTCTTCCAAAAGAATTGGCAGTTCAGATGGAGTCTCAGAGATGATGTGAAGATCGGTCACGTGGACTTCTAAGTGAGACACGGTAGCAGACTTGATTGGTTCAGAAACCTTATGAACAACACCGCGAACAAGAACAATGGATTCTAGGTTCAATGAACCTGCCCATTTAACCATGTTTTTCGAAACAGATCCATCGGAGTTTGCCTTGACCAATGCTTGAATCAATTCGCTTTGCTGTCTCAAGGTCAAAAATGCCAAAGTAGCACCTTGTTGACGAGTGTTATGAACACGGGCTCTGAATAGAACGTGACGGCCGTCATCCTTGGATTCGTCCAATTCATCAAACTTAATACGAGGTTCACCGGTTCTACTTTGAGATTGAATCAATGGTAATTTACCGTAATGTTCGCTGGCGGTGTCTTCAGAGGCTGCCTTACGTTCTCTCTCTTCCTTTTCTTGTTGCAATTGTTGAGCTCTTTCATCCTTTTTCTTTTGTTTCTCTTGTTCCTTTTGAAGCTTCTTCAAGGCTTTCTTTGAAAGTGGTTGACCATCTTCACCTAGAACCACTGGTTCTGCATTTTCAGCTGGTTTAGTCTCGACAGGTTTAGTCTCTTCAGCCATCTTGTATGAATACTTGCAAAGACCTCTATTTCTAATTGTATGTTGTCGAAGAGTTTAACCTTCTGATATCGGTTGGACTTCAAATTTTTTTTCACTTTTGGTGCGTTGGTTGAAAAATGAAAGCCACCGACTCTTTAAAGGAAAAAAAAAAATAATATATATATATAAATAATGATATATTCCAAAGAATCATTTTAGCCGCTATTGTTTTCTATGTGTTATCCGATTTAATTTGGATAAACGATTGAACATTAAAATTCAATAACTGTCCGCATGGCACCCTTCTATACAGGGTTATAATTCTTAAAAGTTAATTTCTGGCCTGCGTCACAGTGACACTTCGTCGAGCGAATGTATTTCTGTCCAAGAAAATAGTCTAGTCATGGCATAATGGTTTAAACGCTAAAAGTATGACCAGTCGCTACTGAGACGTAACCCCATCCATCTGCAATGACGTTAAACTTTTTTTTTTTTGGGAACCCAAGGAATTGAGGTTCATCATATCGAAATAGATTTGATTACTGCCTTTGTCTGATCAGTACCACTCAGCATACCATATTCTACGTTTCCGCAGCTTTTCTGAGCAATACACAAGACTCTGAAAACTGACCCAAGTATATAAGAAAAGGGCCCGTTCAGTTCTTAATATCCTATTTTTTGACGCATTCCATTACCAATCAACAGATAGTCACTAGGCACAAATACTCCGGGAACTTTCAAAAAGTGTCATGAACGATCGATAAGAGCCGAAGGAAGACACTATTTACAAAGAGCGATAAGAATACGGAAAATGATTAGGACTATGACTGCGAATAGATATTCCATGTTATTCCATAAAACGTAATCCTGTACGACAGTGGGTTTTGATCCGTAGTGGTGTTCATCATATCTGTATGCTTATTCATCAAGACGATGGAGACTACGTTAGATTCTCCATACCCGCTAACCTCTCTAAACATATAAGTTAGAAAGAACCTGCTAACCAATCGAGGAGTCCTTTTCCAAGTCTCCATCACTGTATTCTAGCAGATTTTCCTGCAGAACTCCGAACTGACTAACGGTGAAAAAAAAAGAAAACTGTCTAGTGAAGTTCACCACTATTACAGTAAACTTTCTTTCAAGAACAGATCTCTACAAGTTTACAGAAACGCACTCTCTGAGTCTGTAGACTTCGTCATCACTGCATATTCATTTCCTTTCACGCAATCTACTGTTGCATCGATGTCTGCTCCTGCCCCAGTCCTAGCTCGAGAGAGAAATATCAGGAGAGGTCCAAATTTGAACATAGTTTTAACATGTCCCGAGTGTAAAGTCTATCCACCAAAGATCGTAGAAAGATTCAGCGAAGGTGATGTCGTATGCGCATTATGTGGGTTAGTTCTCTCCGATAAACTGGTCGATACCCGTTCCGAATGGCGTACGTTCTCTAACGATGACCAAAATGGTGACGATCCAAGTCGTGTTGGTGAAGCTTCAAATCCACTATTAGATGGTAATTCGCTATCCACGAGAATCGGATCGGGTGAAGGTAGTGACGCCAGGGCCACGAGAGATCTGAACAGAGCACAGGGTAAAAACGTCATGGACAAAAAGGACAATGAATTACAAGCTGTATTTGCCAAACTCACCATGTTGTGCGATGCAGCAGAACTACCAAAGATCGTCAAGGATTGTGCTAAGGAGGCATACAAGTTGTGTTATGACGAAAAGGCATTGAAGGGTAAATCAACCGAATCCATTATGGCATCAGCGATTCTGATTGGATGTCGACGTGCTGAAGTCGCTAGAACACTTCGAGAAATTCAATCGATTATCCACGTCAAGACCAAAGAATTTGGTAAATCTCTGGGGATCATGAAGGGGATCCTGAGAGAGAAATCCTCCGACGGTATCATCAAGATCGATACTAACAACATGAGCGGTGCACAAAACCTGCCATATATTCCTCGTTTCTGTTCGCATCTGGGTCTACCGATGCAGGTCACCACTGCGTCAGAGTACACTGCTCGTAAATGTAAGGAAATCGAAGAAATCGCAGGTAAGAGTCCGATTACTATCGCTGTGGTTTCCATATATCTAAACATCCTGCTGTTTAAATTACCGGTGTCCGCAGCGAAGGTCGGTCAAATTTTACAAGTCACTGAAGGTACCATTAAATCTGGTTACAAGATTCTCTACGAGTATAAGGAAAAAGTGGTAGACCCACAACTGATTAAAAACGGTGTTGTTTCTTTGGACAATCTGCCCAAAGTTGACAAGGATAGAGCTACGAAAACTGAGAAAAGAAGAGAATAAGCCACCAGCTTAGGCTCAAACATGTGAACATAGGAACATTATTTAGATACAAAAGTCTTTACTTAATTAGATTAATTCCCCCCTCTCTTCCTAATACCAATACTACCAATGTTGACGGTCGTGTTATCTCGGTATCACAGCTGCTCTCGGCGGCTAATATATACACTCGGACGGTCATGCAGCATGTCCCGTTGAAAGGAAATCCCCGGACAGTTCGGACAGCCGGACGGAGATAATGTCGGACACAATCGATCAAGGGGCCCAGAAAAAAAATTGAAAAATTGTACACATCCAAGTAAGACTAAAAAACAAAGACTAAAATGTAACTCACTTTCAACAGGGAGCAGGTGTTGTATAAACAAGCAGCTTAGCATTGAGTTCATCGATTGGAAAGGAATAAACAGCGTGGGAGACCTCATGCCTTATTCAGATTCAATTACTAAGGATGAGCGAACACCCATGAGGGCTTCAGCGCTGCATCCAACAAAATCTTTAAATTCGTTGGGACCTTCAGGAGGTACCGGAGGTATAGGAACTACAGGACTGGGCCCAAACATTTCAGAAGAGGCTTATCCGGTTCAGGATGTCTCCCCCTTAGATGTTGTTGTTGTACTGTTTGATTTTTCGCCAAAGAGAAGCTCAAGTTCAAAGAGTCTATTGCCGCTTCTCCAGGGTGATACGGTGTATGTGTTGGGTAAAGCAGATAGTGGTTGGTGGGATGGAATTGTAATTGACAGCCTGGGGAGCGTTAATCGCGGCTGGTTTCCCCGTAATTACACCAGATCACTGCAGCATTTCCCAGGATACGCAAACAACGCGCAGGTGCCTGTCGGTGGTGGTGGTAGTAGTACGGTGTTACCATCACAAGGACAATCACAGGGACCCGGTGGCAGAGCAGCAGCAGCAGCAGCAGCAGCAGCAGCTTTAGGACCCCGTGTGAAAAAGGGTCCTACCGCAGCTGTGGCCATGAGGCAGAGCACTTCGAGTGGTAGTTCGAGACGGGATAGTTTGCCAGCGCAGGCGCAGGCTCAAGCACAGGCTCAAGCACAGGCCTTTCAAACACATAATGCGCAGTCCCGTAGGCCTAGCGCCCCAGTTTCTGTGAGACCTCAAATGCAAAACCAAACGCCTTCAAGCTCTACGGTAGGTTCGTTGTCAATGTCTCCCACAACTTCCTCTAATCTTGGTGCTGGTAATGAGGAGAAAGTTTCTAAACCTCCTCAACCGAAACAGCGCCAAAAGGATAAACGATCCTCTTCACAACAAGATCATCCCGCAGCGAAACAAGTGACCGTGTTGCCACTGCAAGAAATTGAAATGATTTTCAACAGTTTAAATGTGGATTTCGTACCACTTTGGACTCCGGTTCCAAGTACTACAGGTGATAGAGTTTTGTATTACAACAAACAACTGGACATTTACTGCGATCAATTGCCTTTTCTATCGAATCCACCACTAGAAAGTACTACTAATTTTGCGAATGACGATCATCTGGTCGATTTAAATCCAAAAACCGTTGTGGGACCAGCATCTCACAATGAAAAAACCTTTAAAGTGGTTTCTTATTCAGGTCGAAGTACTGCGGCCTCCATTAGTAACAACAAGTCCTCTTCATTGTCCTCTTCATCGTTTACAAACGACTCTTCAAGACCAAGTATTGATTCTACAAATAATAACCGTACTGGCTCCTTCTCTACACCCAGCTATGTACCATGTCAGCGCGTGGTATCCGAAGGCTCTGGCTTGCAACAACAAGGGGGAAAACCAGCTGGATTACCTTCCATTTCACAATCAACGACTTCTCAGGCGTCAAAGAAAAAACCACAGTACACGCAGGCCGCTTTCCAACATGGGTCACATAAGAGAAATGCTAGAGCGATTTTATCAGAGCCGGAATTGTTCTACCATCATACTATGGACGTTAAAGTTTGGCCGGAGTTGCGGGATACTATGCTTTACTATGCACGTAAAGCCCATGAAATGTTTTTGAAAGACAACAGGGTTGATTTTGGCAGATATTTCCAACTAGTTTCTACTTACACTGCTTATACTCAGATTGCTTGCAGATTGTGTTCTATCCAATCTCAGCATAAACGCCATTTGAAAGAACTAAAACGTTTGTTGAAAAAAGTTATACTTTCTTTGTCCCGGTTGAGTATTAATTCGAGTCTGTATTTCCTCTATTCACAACGTAACTCAATTCGGACTCAAAATACTCCTCGTACTTCCCGTTCACAATCACAATTATCTGACGTCGCAGAAAGGATCATACAGAGGCCTTCCGCAACTTCTGGGTTGGCTAAGGATGTTACTCCTTATATTCATTCCCTTAATGCATCAAGCTTAGAAGAACTGCCTTTCTCTACCAGCGCATCTTATCCGATGCCGAATACTCAAAGAAATAATTCCGCGGCAACAGCTCGTACTTCTGTTCCTGGTCCAACGGATCCAGCTTCTTTAGAAAGAGAGAATACAGCCCTATTGAGTAACCTATACACGGCCACAGATCTTGAGTTCAGCCATTTTATCAGGACTTTACAGTTGCTATACCACCTATTGCAATTTTCAGTGTCCCGAACGGATTGGATTCCTCAGATGTTCCCCCGTTTTTTCAGAGGCTCTTTTAATGGTGGTTCGTGGACGAACCCTTTTAGTCAACCAACTACATCTACTGTATCCGAATCTATCGGTGCGAAAGGTGACAATGAAGGTGCTGTAAATAACTCTGCAACTGCTTCAGCGACTAGCCCCTTGGGTGGGTTTCCCCCAAAGGTCGCGGAAGCCATTGCACGTGCCGGTGGTTACGATTTACATGAGCTAGCAGATGCACCAGTATGGGATTCAAGATCCGCTCCAAGCAGAACTTTTGTAAAGAATCAGCGGGTTTTACAAAGGAGTGTTTTCAATAGACCATCACATCACAGGACTTTCTCTAGATCTAAAGCACCGAAAATCGTTCAGTATGCGCTTGATGAGAACACTGTCAATCTGATGAAGAAGCGGTATGCGGCATTGACTTCCAAATTCCAATCAGCAGAATTCCGTAGCGAAGATCTTTCCCCCGAAAAAGAGATTATCACTAAAAGAAAGAGGTTGGAAATTATAACTCAAGTATACGAAGAGGTCAGTTCTACTGGGTTGTTGGAAATTTTGGAAAACTTGAACATAAACATTTTTGTGAATTTGAAAAAGCTTATTGGAGAGAACAAATCGGATGTGGAAAGTGAGGATTTCTTAAAGCATCAACTTTCCTCAATTTCAACGCTCTTAACAGAATTTTTCGATATTAAACAAGCTTTCCATGATACCGTCATTTCTTTAGTGATGAGCACCCAACAAATCACTTTGAGCGATCCTTACGTCTTCTGCCATATGAAGTCTAATTTTCCTGTTGGATATTTTGAACCAGGTCTCAGTTTTGCTCAAGTCAGTAAGGCTGATAAAATGGCAATTGATTTTTACAAGTATCTGGTAAATCAAGACGTCGAAGTTAATGGAATGAAATTTTTGAAAAGCACCGATGATTTGAACGTCGCATCTAACAATTATGGAGAGGTTGCATATTTATCTTGTGTCATTGTTGAACAATTGACCCGAGAGAGGGAGAATTTACTCAATTACGCTACAAGGATGATGAAAAGTGATTTGACCGCAGCCTTGCTTGAGGGTGAACAAGACAAATGGTTTGAGGATTATTCTCTATTTGGTCTTCATGGTGAAGATGGTGAAAGTTCTGTGGCCGCCCATTCTGAAGATGAGAGTGAAGACACTACATTTAGCAATACAGCAAAGGATGTGCCATGGTTCTTGACACCAGATCACGAGCAAGAGTTGATTTATGATCAGAAGGGAAGAATCAAAGGTGGGACAAAGGATGCCTTGATTGAGTACTTGACTAATCCAGAAGTTGTGGATGCGTGGTTCAATGTCACCATGCTACTTACTTTCAAAAGCATATTCACCACAAGAGAGTTTCTGTATGCCTTAATGTATCGATACAATTCCTATCCACCTGAGGGTTTGAGTTATGATGAGTACAATTTATGGATCGAAAAGAAGTTGCAACCAATTAAATTGCGAGTCATCAGTATTATGAAATCACTTTTTTCACATTACTGGAACCCAAACTACTATGAACCAGGTGTGTCATCTGCTTTGAATTTTGCCCAAAATGCTTGTAATGAACAGGTTCCTGGGGCCAATGAGCTTAGAATTGTAATTAAGGAAATTCTTGCGAACAATGGGAGACCAAAGGGTGACTTCGAAGACCCTGGTGAACAGGTTCGTAGCAGTCCTGTGTCTGAGACGAGCTCTGTGAGAAGCGCCCTCCTTTCGAGTTCAGTGGCAGGACCCACTTCTCACTCTTTGCACAACTTCAGGAAGATAAAATTACTCGATATCGATCCTCGTACTTACGCGTCCCAATTGACTATCATGGAGCACAACAACTACCTTTGCATATCAATCTTCGAGTGTCTGGACAGAGCTTGGGGTTCGAAATATGGAGAATTGGGAGGTTCCCCCAATATTACTAAGTTTATTGCTAGCGCGAATAATCTAACGAATTACGTTTCTTACACGATTGTCAAACAATATGATGCTAAAATTCGTGCAAGACTTATAATGTACTTCATTACAGTGGCTCAGTACTGTCGGGAACTACACAATTTTTCTTCGATGACAGCCATTGTTTCAGCATTGTGCTCTTCTCCAATTTTCCGTTTAAAGAAGACATGGCCATTGGTCAGTAAAGAGTGCAATGTTTTTTTAAATGAGATGAATACCCTCATGGACTCTACGAAAAATTTTATAAATTACAGAGAACTCCTGAGATCTCTGAGGGACGTGGCTTGCGTTCCATTCTTCGGTGTGTTTCTGTCGGACTTAACATTTATTTGTGGTGGTAATCCTGATTATCTTTTCGGATCATCTGATATTGTCAACTTTGGTAAACGTGCTCGTACTGTAGACATCTTGGAAGGTAGTATGAGTTTTAAGAAAGTTTACTATAAGTTGAAAAGATACGAAGATATTCAGGAAATTCTAGAGGAGTCTTTAAGCAACGTTCCTCACATTGAGAAGCAGTATGAATTATCATTACAAATCGAACCTAGAGAGGAAACTTCTGGCCGTGCGGTTGGTCATCACGACAGCACAGCTAATACAGGTTTTGGATCTCACACTATTAATGATAGTTCCCCTGGTAAGCTTTTAAAATTGGGTAAAAAGAAACAGACCTCAAGACTGTTTGGTTAATAGGATTTTTCCAACGAGCACATTTCGACTATTATTTTTATTTCAAAACATTTATTATTTATCACTAGAAGAAAAGAATATTGTAAGAAAAGGACAATCGATTTTTTTCTTTGGATACCTGGGTTACAAATTCAATAAATTGTATTATTTTATCAAAATACCGACTGGTTCGTGAATACGATTTTAACGAAGGTTAATGTCACTAACGACCGTATGAATACCAAAGGAGACATTTTAAAAATGTTAGTTGCTACTTATTATTTTCCAATTCTTTCACTTTGATGAATCTGAGAATGTGACCATTACTTATTATTATTTTTTTTTTTTTTTTTGGGTAGTTAATTTTATTTTATTTTCTCTTATTTTTCTTGATTTTCCCAATAGATACTGATTCATATTATTTCTAGAATTTGTTTTACCCTTTTTCATATGCGATGATTTATTTAAAATGTTATAGTTAACGATTTAATTGGATTAAAATTATTTACTATCAGTATCCTTATTATGCTCTTGAGTTACAGGATGAAGTCCTTTAGCACCTTTGAGTGTTTGAGCGGGTAACTGCTCAGGGATACTGTTGAATATCGATCAATTTCCGTGAATCAAATCTCGAAAGCGACCAAAAAGAATACCAAGTTTTTAGTACCTTAAAGAAATTGATAGCAACCAGACCTACCAGGTGGTCCATTTGCGTTGGAAGTTGATTCTGACGATCAACGATGTTCAAACAGTTGTCTCAGATTGGTAAAAATCTGAGCGACGAATTCGCTAGAGGAGTTTCGGAGGATTTACACCCTTCTCAAGACCATCATCCAAAGGACGATAGCGGTTTACCTCCAGATGTGGTGTCCAAACTAAGGAAATTTGAGAAATATGAAGATAAGTATCCAAAACTTTTATCAGCATACAAAGGTGAAAGGCTGAAGTTGGAAAGAGCGGCAGAAATAGAGAAAGTCTTAACTGAATACACTCCTATTTCGAGTTTTGATGATGCAGAATCATTGGCAGCTTTTTTTAAAGATATGAATGAAAAGCAAAATCTGCTCAACAATGAAATTAAGAGACTATTAACTGAAGGATCCAAGAAGAATCAAGTTGAATCAGAGGAGAAAAGTAGAGATCACACTTTTAACAAAGAGGAATACGAAAATGACATCAGTAGACTAAAAGGTGAAATTAAGGAATCTGAAGCGAAACATGATGATGAATTGAAAAAATTAAATGAAAAACTAGAGATCACAAATAAAGATTTTGAAAAGTTAAGATGTGAAAAGGATTCCCTACTAAATTCCTATGAAGCTGACGTTTCCAAACTTAAAGAGGAACTACAAGGTTTGAAGACTGAATATGAAAGTTGTGAGAAAGCAAATAATGAGACCATCGAAGAGCTAGAGACAGAAAACAAATCATCACAAAAGAAGATAGAAGAATTGGAACAAAACCTTGGTGAGAAGGAATCTACAATTAGGGAGTTACGAGACCAAATTACACAAAATTTGGAAAAAATTGAAAGTTTAGAGAAAAACGTGAGTTCGGTTAGTGAACTTCCGATTCCAAACGCAGAAAACTTGCCATCATCTATTCCTTCGAAAAGTAATACCAAGAAGAAGAAGAAAAATAACAAGAAGAAATCTTCTAACATTGGTGATACTGTTGGTGAAACACCTGCTGCTAATGGCGGTGAAGATGATCAACTTGGGACCAAATACAAAGAGGTTTGTGCGAAATTGGAATCTATTAAAGATGTTCTCAATGCAGATTGGCAAGGTAGATATGATGCTCTGAAAACTGAACTAAAGTCCTCTGTTCATTCAAAAGATGATCTCAAAGAGAAATTAGAGAAATTAGAAAAAGAACACAAACAGTTACAAGAAGAGCTGAGCAAATCTAATGATGTGATAAAAGAAAAACAGTCTGAAATTGAAGAGACCAGAGATATGATGAAGATTATAGGGAATGAACTAGTGGATGCAAAGGATAAATTAAAGGAGTCATCTGGCGTGGATAAGGAAGACATGACCCATTTGGAGAACGAGCTGAGAAAATCGCGTGCAGAATTATCCTCTGTAACCGAGAAATTAGCAGAGAAGGAAAATGAATTAAAATCTGTCTTATCAAGTATGAACCAGGAGCTAGACTCTCTAAGAACCTCTTCATCCAATAATGAGAAGCAGCAAAAGCAATTAAATGAAAATTTAAATAAGCTGAAAACGGAGAACTCTACATTGACTGACCAACTCAAGGACTTTGAAAATTTAAAGAAAACTTATGCCTCTTTAAGAACATCAATGGTACAAAAGGAAAAAACAATTATATATCTGGAACAACAAGTGAAGACGTATAGCGAAAATGTTGAAGCAACTAAGAGGACTACGGACAATACCAAGCGGGAAAATAGACAATTATTAGATCGTTTGGAAAGTTTAAAGAAAGATTATGAGATCTTACAAGCCGATACTAAAGGTAAGAGTGAGTCTTTTGAAAAGTATATCAGAGAGAATGGCCAACTTTCTGAACGACTATCTATGCTCCAAGACAAATACGAAACATTGCAAAGTTTGAAAAGTAACTCTAGTGAGCAGACTGATTCTATCAAGAGACAATGCGAGGAGTTAACGGTCAAATTGAAAGAGGCTAATAAGAAAATTTTCTCTTTAGAGGATGAAGTGGCGGAATATTCTAATATGGTACACGATAAGACTAGAGAAATTAACCACATGCGAAGACATATTTCAGAAAATTCTAATGGTGAGACTGCAAAGGAACGGGAACTCAAAGAAAAATTAACTTACGAGGCCGATGAGAAGCTCAAGTTGCAAAATGAGCTCGTCTTGCAAGCCACTAGAAAATCAAGAGACATCCAAGATTGGAAGCAAGCAAATGCTGAACTCAAGTCAGAACTTCATGGGTTGCAACTTAGAGAAAAAGAGCTTCAGGCAGATATCGTAACTTTGAAGTCTTTAAACGCAAACTTGCAAAGCCACACTGGGTCCTCAAAGGAGGATTCGAATGAATTAGAAAGATTAGCAGTAAGCCTGAAGGAATCTTTATCTAAAGCTGATCAAAAGATTCGTGAACTACAAGAGACCAACGAGAATCTAATGCATACAAATGACGACGTCAACGAAAAACTCAGCCGATTGTCTAAGAATTACAAGACTCTCTCGAAGCAGTTGAGTGAGTTGAAGGAGACGAATAGGAATGGAACGAGATCAAGTAGAGCCAGTTCGATAACATCCAATAGTGAAAACCAACCAACAAGTAATCTCTCTCGTCAATCATCATTTTCTTCTAACAGAACTATACTACCTCCAGAAACTGTTTCTGAAATGAACGATAAAGTTGCCTATATTAAAAATGTTCTACTGGGATTTTTGGAACACAAGGATCAAAGAAATCAATTGTTACCGGTTGTTTCCACGCTGCTAAGGTTTGACAGCAATGATGAAAAGAGGTTAATGATGTCGCTTAAATAACTCTAGGTAATAGCATATAGGCATCAGTATATGTTAGGTGGAAATACTTAAGAGTCATACGTAATTTTTTTTTTTTCCTTCTGGACGAACAATTGAAATCTGATAACTAGAAGTTTTTTATGTAGTCGATTCCACCAACACATTGGGCTACACTCAATTGATCGTCACCAATAATACGATTGACATTTACGCCAATGTCCACAGTGCGCTCTGATCCATCATGCTCCAAGATCAAACCTTTACCATCCTGTTTCCATTTCCCTACATCGTCATAGATCTGCTGCTCAGATCTTGGGGGAAGAGTATTATCGGGTGTTACAAGTTGCCAGTCAAAAGTATCATGGTCCCATAAGACGGCTTGAAGACCAAATTGTCTAGTTATTGCTCTTATTCTATTATCTATACCACCGTAGGGCGGTCTAAACCATTTGGGTGTGTGATTACCAGTGGCATTCATTGCCCAGACAGACCATTCGATTTGGGCAATAATTTTCTCATTGCTTAAACTGGGCAAATAAGGATGTGACCAGGTGTGTGTACCAATTAAATGTCCCTTCCCCAAAACTTTACGGTACACTTCTGGATTGTTAACAATGTTATAACCCAGGTTAAAAAAAGTTGCCTTATGTTTCAATGTATCGAGAAGCTTTTGAGTGGCAGGCGATGGTCCATCATCAAAAGTTTGAGATAGTTTAGAGCATGTCTTCACATCATCAGGAGCTGTACAGCCGTCACAATCGAAAGCACAAGCCTCAGGAGGGTTAGCGCCACAAACCCCTGAACTATATTGTTTATATGGAGGAATTCTACTCATGTTTATGAAATCCAGTGGAATGTATGGCGGATCTAATCCCGGCCACTTGGTTAATCCAGTGAAAGAAGTGAGCCATTGGGGAAAAGGCGTTTGAACTACGGTAGCATCGACTGGATTCTCTGTATCCTCGCTTACAGGAAGTGCCATGAGTAATTTCGTCTGGAGAAAGAAAAGAATAACGCAGAGTAGTTGCATGGCTCCTCAATAATCCTATTTCTTTATATTTTGGAGAGCCAAGTTAATAAAACAGTAATATAGTTCAGTGGATACTTTGGAAAAAGATGATAAAGACAATATATAAAAAAAAAAAATGCATTACCAACCGAAATCCAAACTAAAGGGAAGAAGTTAAATTATGGAATGATTACTTGTACTTAAATTTCATTTTTTTTTTTATTTTTCCTTTTATCTGTTTTTGTATTTTATTTTCTGACACAAACCGGCGCCAGGTTTTACTGACGCCGCGACAAGGACAACAGGGTTTATGAGACCCATCTATTAAAGTTATTCCCAAGCAGCTAGGACTGTTTTGTTGCCTAGAGTAGAAGACAGATACTTCCAATAATAAGAAGTAGCCCTTAACTTCAGGGCATTTAAATTCAACGCTTAGTATCATAAAATGCACGTATGGTTTTCCATTTAATTCTTAATATTATCTGTTGCAGACTGTTTTGAATAAACCTAGATCAAGAAATTATTGAGCATTCAAGCTCTGTACTAGCAAATATCTTGGCTCGAGGAGATTAATTTTGTCATGTTATTGTTGTATCTGAACTGTTTTTTATATGGAGTAATTAACAATCTCGCGATCATCACATACGTACAAGTAGCTGACATCCTTTAAAAGAATTAACAAGTTAGGAGCCTTGCTGGCGCAATCGGTAGCGCGTGTGACTCTTAATCACAAGGTTAGGGGTTCGAGCCCCCTGCAGGGCTTTGTTTTTTTTTCTCTACCAAACCAAAGTGATGTTTGATGCAGGACCGTTAGTTCCATAATATGAAGCAGTTTAACCGATTACAGTAGTATAAGTCACAATTAAAGCATGTCAAGCATAACAATTATAACATGTAAAAACACTTGATAAATAAATGGCAAAACTCATTATATGTACAAGTACGTACAATCCGACAAGCGGCAAAGAATATTAGAAAACACACGTCTCAAAAACATGTAAAGCATTCAATTCGATTAGTGGCCACCACCCAAGTTGATAGCTGGTGGACAATTCAATGCGGTCTTCAAAGAACCGTAGATACCGAATTGCAAAGAGGTCAAAGTACCAACCATGACCAGACGGGTTGGCAAACCGGCGAATGAACCGAAGAAACCTAGTTGCTTAGCCAATTGACCCAATAAGTTCAAAGTGGATTGACCTGGAGCCTTTGGAGTCTTGTTGACCTTGGACAACAAAGTATCAGCTGGCTGAGAAACGACAGCAGCAGCCAAACCAGCGGTCAAACCAGAACCCAAGTTGATAGCAGTAGTAGCAGTTTCAGACAACTTCTCCTTACCACCAGCTAGACCGAAGTAGATAGCAGAAGCACGTTCGAACACCCAGAACTTAGCAATGTTGTAAGGAATTTGCTTGAACAAAATTGGGGTGAAACCGTTGTAGAAAGTACCGACACCTTCTTCCTTCAACATTCTACCGAAACCACCAACTAGACCGCTAGCAAAGTTTGGTTGAGAGACTAATCTAATTCTGGTAGCCTCCAATGGACAAAGAGCGATATCAGCGAAAAATTCAGCAATGGCAGCTGAACCCATGTAAACAGAGTTCTTGTAAGCAGCAGCGTTTTCGAAACCTAGAACATCAATGAACATCTTCTTGAAAACTTCGTAACCACCGAACTTGAAAGCACCTTGGATGGAGTAACCCAACAAAGTTGGACCGAAACCAGTCAATAGGGCACCGGCACCTTCTTCAGAAATGATCTGTCTGAATGAAGAGACCATACCACCGCGGTAAACTTCTGGGGACAATTGGATTCTGGTCTTGACAACATCGATTGGGACCATGGCAGAGTGGGTAGAACCACAACCAATGGCACCTGCCAAGGCGAATTTGGCGTAATCACTCAAAGAATATTGAGGAATAACAACAGACTTAGGTTCAGCTGACATCTCTATAATTTACCTTTGTTAGTTTACTCTCAAGAGCTCAAGAACGGGAACCGAAAGATTTGCTATGAATCGAGTGAAGAGTATTGGAAAGAACTCTGTGCCAACATTGTTAAATTTTTAATCTTAAATAGAAGAATTGCAGTAAAAAAAAAAAGAAAAATGCAGTTGGTGAAACGAAAAATTTCCCCAAATGGTAAGGTAATCTGAAAATGGAAAGAAGTACCGTATATAGTAATTTATGTGGGACACGCTGATTGGCTGTTAGGAGTCATGTGAATGTCACATGCCTAGTTCGAACCCTGTGATCGAGCATGTACCACTTCTCTCTATCTAATAAGAATATGAGATTATGTTATATTATATTATCGATATTGCAATTAGAATACAACTTTCTTCTATTATCAACCGTAACTCCATCTAACGTCTATAGTTAATGTACACATGAGTGAGGAAGGAAAAAAAAATACAATGCTACAGTGATTGGACTGGACACAACAGAATGAAAAGGTAAGTTAAAACGATTAATTGATGCTCATCAGTTTAAAACCCTCATTGCAACTTCAAAAGCCGCAAAAGTAGCACCATTAACAGGTAGAGATCTTAACATCGTTGGTGTGAATCCCTTGACAAATACTCTTATACCTCCCTCTTTGTACAATGCCTTGGTCACTTGCCAAACTGTGGTACCATGTTGTGGATTTGTTAGTCTATCAGCCTGCATCACACTCTTAACAACATCAAATGGGTACGTCATTGCCCAAAAAAGCGCACCTGCAACAGCACCGAACCCACAGACTTTCCAGGTTGGAATGTCAGCTTTCTTGATACCTTTGGTGGCTTCCACGTTGCATAGATATTCATACGACAAGAAGTAGACACCGAACCCGTGAGCCGTTCTCAATAGAGTTGCAGTGAGACCCCTCATCAATTTACCCTGTTGGATCAATTTTTTCGTACAGTCAAGAGCACCACGGTATTCGCTCGAGGCCAATGCCCTCCTCTGCAACTGTAATCTGATTCTGACGTGCTCGATGGGTGTTGCCAAAAATGCGTTTGCAGCACCACTTACAGCACCGCAGACGTAGTATTGGTTTAGTGCCAGTGGTTGGGTCTTGCTGCCATTTCTTGCATGGAAGTAACGTTTCATTGCCTCGTTGACACCAAATTGGCACGAAACGCAAGCACCTACCCCGGCTAGCGGTGCCAGCGTACCTTTGTAAAAGGCCGAGAAACCTTCGTTTTTGATCAGGTCTCTGACAACGTTGAATGCCGTTGTATGGCCTCTATGTGTCTGTAAACGTACTTTGGTGATGTCGAATGGCTGTCCCACCAGGACCTGAGCGACACCACTAAAAGTCCCCGCTAAGACGTCCTTGAATACTCTTTGGAACTTTTGGGAACGATCCAACTCGTCCAGCATCTGAGGTGCGGGTATTTCTTCCGACATGATTACAAGACCTGTTGCTGTTTCTGTGGGTAGACGAAACACTCAAATCAAGAAAGGTGTTGATTTAAGCCTAACATCGTACCTGTAAAAAAAAGTGCACCTTAAGTAATCACAGTGGAAGAAGCAGTAAATACTGTCTTCTCGATCATTTGGTTTAAGTATTTTCAATCCTCCGATGCCCATCGGTCATCGGGCATCGTATCGCATCCTTCGAAAGAGATATGCAGTACTCTCGAAAAATTTCATCACTATCAAAAGGTTATCGGGCATTAACAGCCGAACTGGTTTCCTTCATAAAGAAAGTTACTACGGCTGTCAGCGGTTTTCAATGATCGATATGTCAAATAATCGCTGTCATATTCCTCAAGAGTTAACATTGGAATATCTAGATTTCGGAGAACGAGACCCATCTTTGCCAAGGCATCGTTCAAATAGCGGAAGCCTGCAAAGCCGCACTATTGGTGTTTGGACAAATAATCCTAGACACTTTTTGGGAAGGTTAAAACAAAAGAGAAGGGAATGAAAAGGGTAATAGTACAACCTTTGAGAATCGCGGAATTGTCTGGTGGTACATTTCGATAAGACCCGGGGTTTATATAGAAGGCACGTGAAGGAAAAACAAAACGAAAAGGAAAACTCCGCGACGGGGAATTGAACCCCGATCTGGCACGCGACAAGCGCCCATTCTAACCATTAAACTATCACGGATAACAAATTCTTGTTGGAAGAGAAGGACTGGTCTCTTATGTCATTACTATGAAGTACTAGTTGAGATATTAAAGAATGGTTTTCTAGGATCGCTAGTTCCTGATTCTATGATCCTTAGAGTTTCTTTGTTTTTTTCAGATGTACCCAAGACCTCTTTATATGCCTCGTTTGCATGCCTTCCCTGTTCTTAGAGAAATGTGATTTACAGTTGCTGGCGCAGGTACGTTTAAGGCATGTGACTTTGGAGTGGCAATGATCTTTTCTTTCTGGTATGTGAACCATTCAGAACCGTAGTTCATGACAAAAAAACTGCGTCCTATGCCTACTTAGCATTATTTATTTTCCCCCTACTCAGAATTGAAGTCGTCCCGGTGGCCGAGTGGTTAAGGCGATGCCCTGCTATTAACACCGATAGCAATTAGGCATTGGGCTATGCCTTCGCAGGTTCGAATCCTGTCCGTGACGGATTTCTTTTTCTTCCTCTCACGAGATATGCAAGATCAGAGAAGAGCTGCTCCTTTCGGCGCCACTGGATTCCGTGGGAACCATGCTTATCCTAGAAGGGATGGAACGAGGACCAGTTTTCCTAATTTTTCTTTTTTTTTTTTTTGATTTCCTACAGGGAAAAAAATTACCGGCTTCTAAACGACGCTTCTAGGGACATCATCATCAGCAAAAACAAGAGTTCAACAAGTGCTTGAAGGTGCGTAAAGTCGCGCTACATACATACACGTCGACTTTCGTGTGCTTATTATTGTGCCCTCCTTCGCTGTATCACGGCTGATGATGTGTTACTAATCTCTCATTTTTTTTCTTTTTATATCCATCTTGTGTCCGACGCAAGTTTACGTAGTAATCAACAATGCACTGTCAGTGGTGGGTCGTCCTGTTCTTTGAAATTCTTCGGGCATCTTGGCTTAGTCAGACGCAAACATATATAAAAGCAACGATTGTAACGAAACTCCGGCTCACGTTCGAACGCTCCCCTGACCAATTGCAACGTCCATTGTAATTGATCAATTAATATTCAAATCAGATAAGTAAAATGGCTGTTTTAGTTACAGGTGCAACTGGTTTTATCGCCCAATGGGTTGTCGACTATTTGTTGAAGGAAAATTACCAAGTCATTGGTACCGTTAGATCTCAGGAGAAGGCTGACAAATTACACAAGCAATTTGGAAGTCCTTCTAGTTTGAGTTTTGAGATTGTGAAGGATATCTCTGATACGGAGGCATTTGAACCACTTTTTAAGAAAAGAGGTAAGGAAATTGACATTGTGCTTCACACTGCATCGCCATTCCACTTCAACACCACTAGCTATGAAAAGGATCTATTGATCCCTGCTTTGAATGGTACAAAAGGTGTTCTTAATGCGGTTAAGAAGTACGGTGATGTAAAGAAGGTCGTCGTCACCTCTTCTTTTGCTGCCATCGTCGACGTTTCCAAGTTTAGCGACGGTAGCTGTGTCTTCACTGAGAAGGACTGGAACCCTGCCACTTGGGAAGGTTGTCAGACTGATCCTATGAACGCCTACTATGCTTCAAAGAAGTTCGCAGAAGAAGCTGCTTGGGCATTCGCAAAGGAGACCGGTGTTTCTTTGACCACCATCAACCCTGTTTTCGTCTTCGGACCTCAGAAGTTCGATGAGGATGTTACATCTCAGTTGAACACCTCTAACGAAATCATTAACGGTCTAATGCACAGCAAGCCAGGTGACAAAATTGAACCAGACTACCATGGTGCCTACATTGACGTTCGTGACGTTGCCAAGGCTCACGTGATTGCCTTCCAGAGGGACACCAACGGCGAGAGATTGGGTCTCTCCAACGGTCCATTTGGTTCTCAAAGCATCCTGGACATTTTGAATGAAAAGTTCCCTCAAGTGGAATTCTCCAAGGGACCAGAACCTGGTAAGGGTGACACTGCTCCTGCTGCCGCTTTTGACAACAGACACTCTAAGGAGGTGCTAGGTTTCCCATTCATCAGCCTTGAACAGTCCGTTTACGATACTGTTGCTCAAGTGTTGAAGAAAGAAGGACGTTTGTAATGAATGAGTGAAGCGGGCCGAATCTCGTATAGTTTAGGTAAGTTATGCACGTTTATGTTATACTAATTGAAAAAATAAAATAAAAGGAGAGTCTCCAGATATGATGAACTTTGTGGGGTTCTACGCTTTGAGGCGTCGGTGAGGTTCTGCCTTGATGGGGTCAGAATTTTGAGGCGTTGCTAATGGTATAGTGTCCACGCGAGATAAAGCAAAAAATCCAGCTGGAGTTTTGATTCTTGTCTACAGAGTTGAGACTCGTGGTGCACCGGCAGCATTGAATTTGCAATCGTAGGTGATGCGTCTAGAGCAAGTGAGACGATCAAGCTAAGGATTTATGCTTTTGGGCCTTATAAGTACTTGTTTGGTATCAGTCCGTTGCAGTTCGTCTTCATTGTACCATGAGATATACAGTAGTAAGACAACGTAGAATAAGAAAGGATCAGTTCGATTTTTTCAAGGAGCTCGTACCTTCATTAACTTACTCGATCTTGGTTGGGCTTGGTGTATGGGAAATAACCCTTTCGGCATGCTTGTGAGTATAAAATGCTGCTTCTTATACATCTTTAGTATGATCCTCTGCTCAGTGAACGTTTACATGTTAACTTTAATCTTATTATGATCCCAGTTTGCGTGAGTTATTGCGATGGGTTCATCACACGTTTGTCTATATCATCTTCCAGTAGAGGAAAGTTCTTATGTCTTAAGACTGACTCTACAGCTGACAAAAGTGCAGACTGGTGAACAGAATGACACTTCAGAGTTATATAGTGAAGCTGGAGACACAATACGTATACCTAACTCAGCTAGGACCCTGACCAGGTTTCTCGGTGTATCTCACCCTTAAACAAATTCTTGGTTCCTCTGCTTATAGTTTTATACTTATTTTTGCAAGAATACAAGTGCTCAAAAGAATCCTGTTGAAAGTAATAGCTTAGAAGATATTGAGCAAGTATAACGGGAACTGTAGCAGGGCTTTTAGGGTACCCCTTTCTACCAATATTGTTTTCTAAAAGCTCCTTTCGCAGAATAGAAATTATTGGTAGTATAAGATCATTGATTAGTACCTGCTGATATCCCAAAAAAATCTGGTTTTAGAAGTAAGAGAGGTGTCAAAATCCTTTTTTTTTTTTTTTTTTTTTTTCAGAAATCCTCTTTGTTTGGTGAACGTGAGCTGTTACTTATCTAGCGTCTTTGAGGAATTCAATTTACTACTATTCCCATTACTTACCAAAGGAGTGATCATGCCGTTTTGTAAGGGCAAAAAAAGGGAGGGAAATAGTTACTTTTCGGTTTCGAGAGTCAACTGTTGTTATTTGATGATCTAGCCATTGTAATATTTGTTCTTGGTTGTGTCAACAATGATCAAGACACTCAATGCGGCAAATTGATAAAGTGTCATCAATTTGTTTAGTCTTCTGCTGATAATTTATTAGGAATTTAATAGGGGAGTACTTCATTCTGAGTCAGTTTGATCTGTAAGAACTTGCAGTTGACTGTCTGAAATCTATGCGGTATAAGGAAAAACAAGGTGAATTAAACTTTGTAGTGGATGGATTCACAAAACGCTTCGAGCCATTCAAATTGGAAAAACAAAAATTGGCAGTAGCCGGTAAATTGATTCTTCTTTGGGAATGTAGAAAATTTTAATAGGAGTACTGTTAGGCCTGGAAAGACCAGTGGTAACAATGATGCTAGTATTGGGTCGATTTGAAAAGTTTTGAGATATTTATAGGCACTAGTATACCGATTATGAAATATTTCGAAAACAAGCTAAGGTAATCAGAGTTCACTATGATGAACTTGTAAGCACATTTTGCTAGCATGTAGAGACTCTTATTAGGTAAAATTTAACATATCCTGATGAAGCGGCACCAATTTATGAGAAAGCATTATTTCTCATCAAGGTTATCATTAAAAAACGAGATTTATCAGCACTTAGTGCCCTATTTATGGTTTTGAAGTTGTCGACTTCTTTTTAATTACCTTAATGAAATCCAGGGTATCTTCCATTTGACAAGTTTTTAAGACAACTAAGCAGTAAGATCCTGTAAGTTAAACCTAAAGGACTTTGAGATCAGGAATCAATCTCGTTACTAGAAAGAGAGTGAAGGGACGTGCCAAAGCGCACATAATGAATAAAAGAATTTAAATTCAAGCGGGATAAATTGGGAAATGATCTTGACACGAATCTGTTCTGATTAAAGGGTTTCCAGATTAAGGATAATCTAGTTTTGGTACAAATTCTCATAGCACGATTAGAAAATGGGTGGATACAACGGAATCACTTAGGACTTACATGTGTTAGTTCGATGATAAAATATACTAGTAAGTTTGGAAGGTACAGATTTCCCCACAGTTTCCGTACGATACATATATTTTAGAGGTATAACTAATATTTGACATTTTTTTATAGATCAAGTTGCAATTGTTGTTCTAACGCACTTTACGATAATCCTTTCCCTCCCCAGACGTCCTGTTGGAGTGAAGTTGTGTGTTTAAAAATTTCTTGTTATAGTAACAACAAGTACATTAATATATCTAGGAAGGAATTCTTAACTTGATAAAATAAAGTTGTTTTATTTAAATCGATTAATCGAAGATTTTCATGTTTTGTCCATGAAAGCTCATTTTGAAAACATACTAAGGCATTATTCGGGATTTTCATCGGCCCTTTGACATCGAAAAGAAAAACAAACCGTAAACCAAAATATACTCGTACATCTTCTTTCGTTCTTAGAATTTATTTTAGCGCCAACTAATGACTGTGAATTTCTTAAGACAAACTAACGAATATTTCCTTTCGAGGATTAAGAAAGGTTTATCACTATTTTGATGGAACCATAATTTACAGAAGGAGAAAAAAAAGCTTTGTCGCATACATAATCATTTAATAGAAACTGATTTCCTTCCTCGTACGAACATTTTTTTGCAACCTTTTTCATGTTCCTTCTGCAAATGTTAATTTGTATATGCAGTGGCAGGATCTCATTTTTTCATGCTCCTGTTTGGTTTAAAATACGTTACAATAGCCCGAAATTTTACACTTGGAGTAATATCTATCAATCGCCTTAACCTGCTTGAGAGACTCTATAAAATTGTTTAGCAATAACAAATTAGCAATTCTTAATTTTTTATGAATTTTGGGGCGAAATAAAGAACCAGCTATTAATGGAACCTAAATAAAACAATCTTTCAAAACATATGCTGGTGATCTATTCTGGAGTTTTCCGCCACTTATGTTTCCGTTTTCCACTAAACTATAATGACGTTAAACTGAAAACACAAGGAGATTTCAAAAGAAAAGTATTTTCAATACCTGATAAGGTATCACAACATACGTACACCACCTTATCTTATCTTATCTTATCTTATCGCAACATCCAGTTGCTATACATTCAGAGTGTTCCATGATAAGCGCAAAATCTAACGATAAACATATATAATAGCTTTTATAATTAACAGAAAAAGGAAAAGAAAACAAAACAAAACACTCCACTACATCGACACTACGGCATTAAATCACCACTCAAAGAATGTGGCAGGAAAGTGTCAAGAATTTATAAAGCCGTTCCTGAAAATTCCGAAGTGTATAAAAAATAGTCCGAAGAAGAGCCCATAAACTTCGTTAAGTACAAGAAAGATGTCTTAGAGACATCTGATTTTATGGCCAGAAGCCAGCACTCCATGTAGTCGTTCCCTCTAAATCTCTTAGTTTTCATGTTCGTGCATGTTTCCTTAGCATGCAAGTACTAACCCAGAAACTATTGCTATCCGCTCTCACTTTTCGAGAACACTTCCCTGTATTAACACCTGTTTTTTTTAAAGTTGTTTTCAATTAGCAATAGCATAAATGATTCCTTACATCGGCCAACATAAGCAAATTAGAAATAATTTTTACTCCGTCCGTTCAAATTACCTGAGGTCATCATTTGAAGAATAAATAATTCAGTGTTATCAAGAACACCTAAGGAAGATGACAGACTAACAACAGGTGAGAAAAGCATTATACGAACGATATTGCGAAAATCGCTGTCTATGCCGATTAAATTGCTCAAATTGCTTACATGGAAAGTAGATCAGCCACTCTTAACTCAGACGCTTTACTCCGACCTAGAAAATTCTCAGATCTTCGATAATTTAAATGGATGACACCAGAAATTCCTGCTCTAAAATTATAGTAATCTGCGCAAGAAAATGACACCATGCGATTGATTCGCTTCGCGTGGACCCTGAAAAATGATAATAGAAAGATTTAAATGCTCATCTTGTAATTTTACGACTTTACCAAAGTTGGATAATAACCCAATTAGGATCCGACAATCTATTTAACTATTTTAATTAACTGCAAAACCATTCCGATTTTGTATTTCTGGTTTTCGTACTCTTACGTGCATGCTAAGATACTGAACTACTTCAATGTATTCCCGTTTTCTGAGCATCAATAAATGGAAACACCTTCTGAGAGAGGACCCGTCCTCCTCTCGTTTGCATCGAGTTACAAATTCCAGTGGTCAAAATTGATAGTAATGTATCATCGAAAGTTTTCATACTGTCTGCGCGCGCTAGAATTTACGAATTATAGAGGTAGCGAAAAAAAAATATTGCTGAATTCCCTGGAAGTTAAAATGAAGCAAGCAGACATACGAATTATAGAAAAATCCTGAAACCATGAGTTAATGAAAGATGAGCTGAACGACTCAGAATAGTTATGTTAACGACCCTGAAACTTCGAAGTGCGGCTATCGTACAGACGAGAAAGGGACTTATAAGTTTAGTATAAAATTCAAGACCAACTAAAGTAGCATAATCTTTCTCCTTATCCTCAAGTCGGATCTGAACTAACTGGAATGTACTTTGAAACGTACAAGAATACTTTTGCAGTTGATGTATTAGAATATTTCGGTTTAGTTAAATTCCAAGAAGACACGGATAAATCAAGTTCAGCGAGTTGGATAGATAAGGATAACTCCGAGAAGGGTTCAAAAAAAAGCGTGTTAATTAATGAGCTGGAAAAAGGCGAGTTTGACGACCCGTTCTTAGTTGAATTTAAGGGAGCGACAGACCCGGAACATCCGCATAATTGGTCTACGGTCAAACGGTTGGTGGTGGTTGCCAATGTGATGGTGCTCACGTGTGTCACATATATGGGGACTTCGTTCTATACTCCCGGACAGGATCTCATAGAAAAGGAATTTCACGTGGGACATGTAGTCGGTACGCTCAACCTTTCTTTGTATATCTTGGGTTTTGGATTAGGACCGCTGGTGTTCGGACCGCTTTCTGAGTTCGTTGCATTTGGCCGTCAACGGCTTTTCGTTTGGACGCTGTTTTTGTTTGCCATGTTGCAAATAGGATGTGCGCTGGTAAGGAATATTGCAGGACTGGTCATTCTGAGATTCCTTTCCGGTGTGTTTTGCTCTCCATCATTAGCCAACGGAGCAGCCGCAGTTGGGGATGTTGTTAAACCAAAACATGTTCCGGTAGTGCTTGGTTTGTGGGCAATTGGTGCTCTGTTGGGACCAGCAGCGGGGCCTCTACTCGGTGCTTCTATGGTAGTCGCTAAAAATTGGAGATATATGTTCTGGCTGTTGATGTGGATAGGTTCCGGAACGCTTATTTCGATGGTATTCCTCTACCCTGAGACCAATGAAGACAGCATTTTGTACCGCAGATGTCAAAGGATAAGAAAGGCTACGGGTGATAACAGGTATTACACGACAAAGTCCAAGGTGGAAGAGAACTTGAGTTGGAAGGACGTGTGTATAACTACTCTTTATAGGCCCTTTGAGATGATTATCAAAGAGCCGATCATTATAGTGTTGAACACGTACCATGCGGTGGAATACGGTGTGTTTTACTTGTTTTTCGAGGCCTTTCCTATAGTGTTCACCAATGTGTACCACTTCACAAGGGTGGAGCTCGGTGTGTCGTACATGGGATTCTGCGTTGGGTGTTTTACGGCGTACGGTGTTGCAATGATCTTCTTTTGTTGGTACGCTGCTAAAAAGAGAGCCAATAATACGTTTACTCCGGAAACATATTTGGTGTTGATGATATGGATATGTTGGACGCTTCCTCTTTCGCTTTTCCTCTTTGCTTGGGCGGCTCAAGTTCACTGGATTATACCGATGATTTCAGAGGTCATCTTTATTGTCGGCCAGTTTAATATTTTCCAATCTGTCTTTTCCTATATGGCAATGTCTTATCCAAAGTACATGGCATCGGCATTTGCGGGGAATAATCTATGTCGGTCAGGATTTGCATGCGCATTCCCTCTCTTCGGGAAGGCTATGTATGATAATTTGGCAATTGATGGGTATCCCGTCGGTTGGGGATCGTCGCTTGTTGGTTTTATCTGTCTAGGGCTTTCGCTTGTGCCGTTTGTTTTGTATAAGTATGGTGCTTACTTACGGAGTAAATCGCATTTCGCCGGCTGAGCGTGTGCTGGATTACTTTGCTAAATGAAACGGTGGTGGTGAACTTAGCTTCACTGTTGTGTTCCCTGCTGGGTCTGTATTAGCTTGCATAAATGAACATCCGGTGATTAAGAGGGCACGAACTGATCCAACTAAGGCACAGTAGCAACCATAAGCGGATATAATGATTTCGTAATGAGCATCCCAGGTTTTCATTCGTCACCGAGAATGGTATTAGGGATTAGCGACTAACTAATAGTTTAACAACAGGAGGTACAACTTAAGTAGATATATAACTTGAACGGAGATATGTCATTACCTATCATTTGTGATCATTTTTGCATAAGTTGAGGACTTGTAGAGTATTGTGACTGCTAGACCAGTCAAAACTGGATTAATTAATAGCATTTCACAAGAAGGATACAGATTTGTAAAAGCTCTAGCCTTTGGGTAAGTCACCATTGCTTGAATAGGAAGCTAAGCAGACTGGTGAGAAAAAATAATATCATGCCGGATTAGGGTACATGAAATTTAGTATGTCTTGGAGCACTTTGACAAAAAATCGATTAGTCCAAAGAGGTCCGGTATTAGTTGGATTGTATTGGTCCCCTACAGCATTCTCTGGTAATTGAGCAGGTACTTTCCATGAGGAATTCAATTTGCCGATCAAACATTTATTGCTTCCTACCTCTCGCAAAAGTTGGCAGTCCCAAACATTGATGGACAAGACAAAGAAGAATTTTGGACAGTAGTGGGTCTGTTATTCTGTCTAAAACGATCTTTCCAATACACTATACCGTTCCATTTCGATCTTATGGTGTTCAGAGGGATGTTGAATTTTGGTTAACATATTTTCGATTTGCACATACATATAAAAATGGGTTAACGAATATTCTAGCACCTCGTCCTTCCTACGTTTTAGCTGTCGGTTGTCTTGCCCTGTATATTCTGTTGCCGGCTATTACCGAAAAAAATCCAGATTTAGCCGCTAGCTCTACGAATTTCAGCTTCACTTCTTCAAATGTTCTTGGCGGTCTTCCATTAGATAGATCTAGTGCACTTACATCTGAACCTAGTGTCCCAGCAGGCACTTCCTCAAGCACCTCAGTGGCTAGTGCTTCTATCAGTTCCCCAACCGGTAGTGCCCAAACTGTCTCCTCAGCAGGTCCAACTTCTAATCCAAGGAATAGTAATCTAAACAGCAGTATTCAAACCATTTTTTTTTAACTGGTCAATTTTAGCACCAACTAGCGGTGATGGTTATTTAATTACTGAAAGTTTATTCGGTATCAACGATGCTTATTTTGACTTCTCGTCAAAACTGCAGGAGGGCAACAAAACATTAAAATGTAGTACGTCAGACAAGAAGTAGTCCGGGGAACTAAAGCCAGATGAACACATTCGATAAGAGCTGTTTTTCAGTCATGAAAAAGTAGAATACAATCAAGTTCCATCGAAAAAGATTCGACTAAAATCTATGCTCTATGGAGGGCACCTAAATATGTCGTTACCTATATTGTATCTCCTATTGCCAAGTCACGTAGTCATAGCAATAGAAACATGGCCTTTAGTTGATATTCCCTTTCAAGGCGTAATTTCCAGTTCCTCTCCCACCCTACCATATTAATAATTCGATATTAAACCAACCGTAAGGATTTAGTGATTATTTTATCATCTCACGCATTCTCTGCTTAAACTTTGGCAAACAGGAAGCATTGTTTTAGGCATTACCAGTCCGACAATGCAAGGAAAAAAGTGTATACAGAGCAGAAACACTTGCCTGAAAGTCGAAGGGTATTTTCGTATACAACTTTTATTAACAGAGAAGATCCGTGAATAGTCAAGGAATGGTTCTTTGGTCTATGATAATTCTTGTTAAGTTTGCATAAATCCACAATTGAAATTCAACACCACAACAGTGACTAGGAGATTCAGCTAGTCCTAACGCATACACTCCAAGAGTACAAGACCAAGCTTACTGTATGAGACATATCATCATGATTTTAGAATAAGTGGCGACGGTATACTCGCAACGAATTAAACATGGCGCTTATGCAACTTCCTCCATTTTCCTAAAAAATAGTTTGAAAGAAAAAGGAGCATTTGTTCGTGTATATTTTGAGTTTTGTTCAGTATATCACGGTTACTTACTAGAGCCAGGTTAGATTAAGTAAAGAGGGAGCATGATAATACACTAGAACGTAACGCAAGACAGTACCCGAGACTTGTCGAAACCATAATGGTAACATGGGATCTCGAACTCAGACCTCGGCAACTTGGATGCGTTGAAAAAGACGACAGCCCCCAAAATAGATGCAGCGGAATAATCATTCGAAAAGAATTGACACCAAGAATAGCTTTTGAAGAGGAAAGAATAAGAAGTTCGAGGATAAATGTGGCCAAGAGTGGTCTATTTTCCAAATAAAGAAACGACTCACCTAGGATTAAGAAGTTTCCTCCTCTCTGATTGCCAATGGTATTCTGTGTTTATTCTTCTACATGTGTTTGTCCCTTTTGCCATTGATGAAGAATGGTGTCAGAGTGTCCTATGCACAATGCCTTAGTATTCTGTGCTTCCCAGGAATACACCTTATCAACATTTTGCGGCGAACATTACTAAACCCTATTATTAGCTTGTGAATTTCTTAATGTTCTGATTCCTACGAGTTCTCTACTCGAGCCGTGCCTGAAAGAGAAGTTTAATAAAGGGCGAATTCTTTGAATGTCTTATGCAGCTGCTAGCTTACTTTACTAATAAGGTAATCCGTTCTTCTACAGGATTGTTTTTGATTGTCGGCGAAGGTTTTCTAGAAACACGATAACTCCATAAGCGGAAAAGTGTACTAGCAACGAACTTAAGGAACCATTTTGATTTTGGGAAGATGGCCTTCTAGAAGCACAATACACACCTAAAACAGAAAATCATACTAGTAACGGATTTACAGCATTGTCTTTGATTCTAGACAACGGTTTACTACTAGGACTCAGAAAAATGGTGTACTTTATCCTCCCGAAAGAATTTATGCGTCATAGTATGCGATGAGAAATGTTTACAAAACGCATATTGAAAGCCTTAAATTTTATTGCGGTCCGTTTCTGCCACAGTGAAATTCAGAAGAACTATTCTTGTCTCTGTGCAGTCAGCTTGTTTATTATCACAACTTTCAACTTTAACAATGATTCCGCGGTGATGAGTGCACTTCAATTTCATATAAAAGAAGCCATGAGAATGGTTTAGAAATTTGGATACCCTTAGTTGGATTATAATATTCTTCTCAATCAAGCAAGGACAAGAAATTACGTTTGAAAAATGTTTACCCATCTACTTTTGTGTATGTTAGGAGTTGCCTTCGCAACTTCCGACGTCACGTATGAATCTTGTTCTCCCTCCTACAGTGGTTCTTCCCATTGGGTGCCACATAATGCTACGTCCTCAATCCCAACCAGTTCTAAGTCCTGGGTGCCATACAACTCTACGTCTTCAACGCCAACTAGTTCCAGATCCCGCGTACCATACAATTCAACGTCCTCCGTACCAACTAGTTCCAAATCTAGGGTGCCTTACAATTCTACGTCTTCAGTTCCAACTAGTTCCAGATCCCGCGTACCATACAATTCCACGTCTCCAGTGCCAATTAGTTACAGCTCCCGCGTACCATACAATTCCACTTCTTTGGTACCCCCCAGCTTGAGCACTGTAAGCACTGAATCCTTAGTGTCTCCTAGTCCTGCTTCTTCCCCACCACCAACACCGGGCACTATAACCTCTGTGGCTACGGAAACTATCTCCTCGAATTTGGTTACTGTGCCATCCGGTACCATATCCCCCGTACCACCAGGCTCCGAAGTTGTAACCGCTATTACCACAGAGACTATATCTTCGAACTTGATTACAGTAGTGACTGTTTGTACTGAGACCTCGGGTGTTCCCCAATGCTACACAACAGCACTCTCTACAAATGTGGTCTCAGAAGGTACCCCTGCTTCTAGTCAACCTGGTGTTGTTCAATCTTCAACTAGTGCTGCCTTTATTGAGTCCTCTGAACAAGCAAGTTCGATTGTCCAGCCCACTGCCGGCACCAACACGATTGAATCTGTATCTTCTGTTGCAACTGGGACAGAAACTTCTGAAGCACCAGGGACTTCTGAAATACCACCAACCTCTGAAGCAACAGAAACCTCTAGGTCAACGGAAACATCTGAAGCGACGGTCTATATCACCTCCAGCTGTGAGGCCTGTACACCGGGACAAACTGTAACGTCTGAAGCACCAGTAAGCTCGGAGGCACCACGCACTTCTGAAGCACCAGTAAGCTCAGAGGCACCACGCACTTCTGAAGCACCAGTAAGCTCAGAGGCACCACGCACTTCTGAAGCACCAGTAAGTTCAGAGGCACCACGCACTTCTGAAGCACCAGTAAGCTCAGAAGCACCAGTAAGCTCAGAGGCACCACGCACTTCAGAAGCACCAGTAAGCTCAGAGGCACCAGTAAGCTCTGAAGCACCAGTAAGCTCTGAAGCACCAGTAAGCTCTGAAGCACCAGTAAGCTCCGAGGCACCACGTACATCTGAAGCACCGGTAAGTTCTGAAGCACCAGAAACTCCTAGGGTAACGGAAACTTCTGAAGCAACTGTCTATATCACTTCCAGCTGTGAAGTTTGTTCAACAGGACGCGCCAACTCGACTATTCAAGGCACGAGAAGTGCTGCTCCTACAACCTCTGAGGTACCTGCTTCGACTTCCGCTATCTCAGAAAGCCAATCTTCTACACTATATTCTTCTCTCGCTACTGGCCTTGAATCTACTGGTATTCAAGAAAGCCCCTCCTTGTCTGTTTATGAAGGCTCTGCCACTCGTGTGAAATCATCATTTACCGTTCTTTTGCTGATCCTCTCCTGGTTCTTGTGATAATTTTCTTCAATTATACCCCAAGTTCCCCGTTGCCAGTTTTTTTTGTATTTTTCAATTTCATTCTATGGTATTCACATTCAAACCATTTCGTTCGTCAACTCGGGGATCTTTGAGATACTTTCCAAGTGGGCTTTGAAGTTCTTACTATTCTATATAAAATAAATATTTGTGTTCGTTTTTACCAAAATTATAATCTTTCATTCATTAAAAAGTTGCACAGGTTTTGAAAAAGGTGAGTAACGAACAAATGTTGAGCTATTGTTCTTCTTAACTTATCTTATCTTATCGCTAGCTCGCGTTTTGAATGTTGACACATTGTTAAAAAGGACGAAATTCATATCGGAGAGTAAGTAAATTGCATGCATATAAAATGAATAGAGATGACAATGCAGAATGTACAGTAGTGTGTAAGACCTTGAAATCGAGACTGGGCAATTGGAATTTTCGAACGTTGAATTAGAATACTAATATATATATCTGAATCATGGTGCTCTAATAGACTTTCAGATCTTCTTCTGAACATCGCTCATAAGATAGAAGACAGATAGGAGGTTCACGTTTAGTTAATTTTCTTGGCTCAAGGGTCCTCTCGACTCGAAATATAAACCACTACAAAAATTCTCGAGTGAGATAGAAGTGCTATATGAAGAAGATTCAAATCCAGTATTGCGAAACCACAGTCGATTTCGAATAAACAAAAACAATCATGCGCCATGGTTCTGAATGATCTTCACCTGCCATGATTACGAGACTTTTTTCAACCACGAGCAGTTATACAGGGTTTGAATTTCTTGAATTACAATTAACACCAAGCGATCTACAGAAGGCTATCGCTAACATTTTGATTTCTACCATTTTAGGGTAGGATTATACTATCATACATTTTGGGCCAGAGAATAAAATTTACAATATACAATCCACCCATTAGTATTATCAGAGAATTATCTGAACATGCAGAAACACTTTCCAACTGATAACAACAAGATTCGTGAAAAAATGTCCTAAGTATTGTTAGCCGCTTTATAACAATTTTTGTCAATAATGACATCATATCATACTAGATAAGAAAAAACCGAACACATATTCCAAGACATGCTTAAACACAGCCGCTCGATACACAACAATGAACTGCCGCTTTTTCTATTAGATGACAATTTAATCCATGCGGATACTAAAACCCTCGAACACACGGCACTTAAGCCCTAGGAAATGGTATATTATGCTACTATATAAGATAACTGGGTAAGAAATACATAGATTTGGTAGCTTCGATGGAATACTTTGCGATTGAGACCATGCAGCATCGTGTTAAACGCACATAAGCCTCGAGTACAGCAGCATGCAACGAATGATCAGGATCACTGCAATGATCCACAGTCCTTTTGGCGTACTTCCTTACAATCACGTGTTATACTTTTTAATTATGAACTACATCAGCCCACCAGTATCGCCGCACTCTCACTGGTTCAAGTAGAATTTTAGCTCTGATATGATACAAAGTACTAACCAAGACTTTAGAAAACAGTTCTCATGCGACGTCACCTTCTTTTCAATGGATTTTCATTGTGCTCGCTTTGATGGCTTGGCAGAATTTTTCATCGTTCATGCAGGAACCATCAGGTGAGTCCAAACTTTTTGAGAGAGATGATTGATATATAAACTTGAGAGTCGGTAGCGATACGGCAGTGGGAACGTGAAGAACCTCTACACAGTTTAAAAAATACCAAAGTTGGCGTACCACCTTCTCGTCTTTCCAACTGCATAAGATAACAGGTGATGTCTGCCTCTTTAGCCACTACCTTTTTGAACCATACTTATGAAAATCCTTTCATGAATGCATCGGGTGTGCATTGCATGGACACCAAGGAACTGGACGAGCTAGATAACTCCAAGTCTTCTACTTTCATAACTAAGAGCTCTACTTCCTTGAGAAGAGAAGGAAATCCAGAACCACGTTACTTTTCGGTCCCACTAGGCAGTATTAATTCTATGGGCTTGCCAAATGAAGGTTTTGATTACTACTTGAAGTACGTCATCGAACGCCAACAAAGGAAACCTGACGCGAATCCGGCCTTTTTCTCGGTTGCTGGTACCAGTGTTGACGAAAATATGAAGATGTTGAAAGCCATCCAAGACAGTGATTTTAATGGTGTAACTGAACTAAATCTGTCTTGCCCTAATGTGCCAGGTAAACCTCAAGTTGCATATGATTTTGAGTTGCTCGGAGAAATCTTGGAAAAGGTGTTTAGATTTTTCACCAAGCCATTAGGTGTAAAGTTACCTCCTTACTTTGATTTTGCACATTTTGACACAGCAGCAAGCATACTGAATCGATTCTCATTAGTTTACGTCAACTGCATCAATAGTATTGGGAATGGACTGTACATTGACACCGAAAAGGAGAGTGTTGTTATTAAGCCTAAAAACGGTTTTGGTGGTCTTGGAGGTGAATATATCAAACCTACCGCTTTGGCAAATGTTCGCGCATTTTATACCCGTTTGAATCCATCTATCAAAATTATTGGAACAGGAGGTATTAGAACTGGGAGAGATGCTTTTGAGCACCTGCTATGCGGTGCAACTATGTTACAAGTTGGTACAGAACTTTACAAAGAGGGAGTTTCTGTCTTTGAGCGCATAGAAAAAGAATTGAGGGAGATCATGAACAAAAAAGGCTACACTTCAATCGAACAATTTCGTGGAAAGCTGAATAGTTTGTGAGTCAAATGCGCAACAATATAGAAAATTTGTTTGCATATCCTGATGTCTTTCGTGATGACCTTTTGAAAATAGTCAGCCGTACAAGCAACTGACCGAAACATTTGTTATATATATCCTACATGCAGGGAAACGTAGTAATGTTACCTAATCGTAATATATCCTATGAGGAAGAAGTTTAACCAAAATGGTTAAATCAGTGAGAGAGATGGCATTTATCGAGGACGGTTCGACTATATATCGTAAAACTCGTGTCAAGTTTTACTGATAAGGGATAGAACGTGGCGTTCTTCACTTTATCTCTGGTTTCAAAAAGGTTAAAAAGCGACGTCAAAAAGAAATGGACACAACCGGATTCGAACCGATGACCTTCTCCTTGCAAGGGAGACGCGCTACCAACTGCGCCATGTGCCCAACTAATCTATGGCAGTTTGGCCGAAATTGGACTAGGGATGTGATTCAAAAATTATACGAAGTTCATGGGTTGATTCTATGGCCAGACATTTGGAAGAGATTTACAGCTCCTGCCTTCTACAAAATAGCCAATATCCCATTGGGTCTGAACAAACGTGTCAGGTTTGGACCTGACGACCTTTCTCCAGTCTCTCGTTACGAACCATCGTCCGAAATTCTAGCTCATCAATAGATAATGGTTTCACAAATCATCTCTAATTTTCTTCTTGTTAAAAGGTTAGTTGAACAAATAACCTCAAAATATACGATATATTCCCCTCTACGCTAGCAGCATGAGGTTTCTACGGGTTACAAACATAAACGATATCACGTACTTAGACTAATTTGGTATTACAGTTGCATACAGCGGCTACCATGTACACTTCGTAGCGGTAAAAATTGTACCAAGAAAATAAATAATTGAAGACGTATATGTCCCATTGCGTTGCCGTAGTTTTGTAAATCATTCGTAAATCAACTGTAAAACGAATTTAATCCGAATTTACTGCTGAGGGTCCACAGACTTCATTAGTTTCCCGAACAACATCTCTGAACTCTATGTAGAACAGCTCGGTCGATTCCGAGGCTAGAGGCTCAAATCGAGTTCTGCAAAAAGTTTAAGCATTCCTTCCCGTTGAAAAAGTTCTCTTCTGGCCTCTTCCTCACTCCTTTCTCGTGTAAATAATAATTCATGTGTCGAGCGATGTCATCCCATTTTTCCACGTCATTCCCGGGAGACTGTTGCATTATATTAGCTAGGAACTTTATTCTATCCCAGATTCTTAAGAGTAGAAAGTTTAGCTGTGCCACGTTCTTTACATGTGCGAACCATGCAATAACAATATATAACTAATATAAACATTTTTTTAAGTGTCACCAATACCATCATCTAAAGAATCCTTTTCTATTTTATTACCACGCATGTATCCAGTGCTCAGAAAAGCAAAATAAATGGTCAGAGGGAATGTGGGTTTTAAAAAACTTTTGTTCGTGAGAAACTTAACATCAGGGTCCTTTCCTAGTTGAGCACCGCAATTTGAAGACTCATTTTGTAAAAGATCATCAAAATAATTGTTCACGACCTGTCTGTATTGTTCAGCGGCTTCAGCATCAAATCGTAGAATGTACTGATGAAAAACACACCAGCATTGTGCTCTATCAAAAAAGTAATATAATGTTTTCTAGTGACCCCGATCATGAAGGGCATCATTTACCTTGGACGTTACAATATTCCACTTCCTAGCATCGACACCTGGATCAATAGCTAGAACGACGTCACCAAGAAGTTTGGGATTTAGAAAAGGTATGGGATAACTCCTGATACAGTACCAAAGAAAGAAAAGAGTATATGTTGCGCTTATGAATAAGCAAACAAAAAAAAAAAATACAACGTCGCAAACTTGGTACCGCTGCTAGAAACGACATACAAAGGATGAATTGCAACATCACCCAAGGATAATTTTTGCTGGTTTCATATATCGACCGTGCAATCCAAAATTTAAAAATATTCACTGACAATGCTACAAAGAATCTTTAAAACCGTTTTTCTCCATTTTGAGTGTGGTTCTATCATAATGAAGATTGCGTCGGCAACTGGGTGGGTTGCCATGGCATTTTTAATGCTCGAAGTAAAACTCATCGCCAACGAAGATCTACCCTCCGTCTAATCTTATCTTATCAGAAGAGAGTAACATAGACATCGCATAGCGCACTATACCTGGCGAAGATTAGGAGTTCAGGGAAGACTCATTTATCGCATAGGCAGAACAAAAAGCTGATGGCGAAGGTGAAAGGACAATAACTATCTAGATGGTACATAATGATACGAAATGTATATAACAAAATTCAGAGCCGTATAGTTTGCGAGGCATAAGTCGTAAAATATTTTTGAAGGTACCTCTCGGTAGTGTATGCTTAATCTCTTCTTGATTAGTGCAGTTTTCCATGCTAGCATTGAACTGGAGCATGGCGGAAGAGACCTTCGGCGGCGTTTTCCGTGGGCTATAAGTATATGTTTTCAAAGTATAGATGTTCTGCGTAAAAAAAAAAAAAAAAAAAAAAAAGCTTGCAAAACTACTACTTTGAATTGTCCCCATAGTAAGTGTAATTGACACCGGATATACCCTCACGGTGTTGAAAGAATTTAAAGTTTGAGTCCAAGAACTGGTAATTATCCAACGGACTCTCGATTTCAGTCTTCGATGATTAAACCTTGAGATACCTCAATGTTCTGGCGACTCGATATATTCTAGGAGATCTGTGGTATTTTTGGTGAAGCTTTGTCATGATGTAATTAAGGGACGGCTGGTGATGGGAATTTATTTTATGTATTACGTCCAAGGTGAATTATTTCTGTCTGAAAAACGTTGGGTATAATATTAGAGGATACGGTGATGCAGATGAAAGAGATTGAAAGGTAAGTACCTAGTGTCACTTGTGAACAAGGTTTAAGGCTTTTGATGTTTTTTACATGATGCTCGAAGTCTAGAGTTAGATCTGTAATAGTAACTTTCTTGGGTCACCAAGGTAGGAATACTTTTTACGTTTTGTTCTCTTCCTATGAAATATCCTTTATTATCGGCGGAGGCCGCCTGAATGTCTAAATTTTCCAACACTGTACACACGTGTTGTGCAACCCCTAAACGTAACCTCAACAGAAGCGCCGCATCTGTTGTTCAATATTCAAAGGAACTACAGACCATAGGGGGAATCAGTAAAGAGGATGAATACAAATATGCAACACATTGAGACGCTTTGAAACCCTCACACGATATGTAAAAAAGCATTTGAACTTTTGGAGAATACTAAAAGAGGTATTGGTATTGATATTACGAATTAGATAAGAAGGTTAGCTAAATTAATTACAATATCATAAAGAGGAACCCTAAGATGGCGATCAACGAATGAGATGTCAAGCTGCTTGCTGCATCTGAGCTAATGGTCACAGAAATTCTGGTATTGTCGTTAAAGTCTCTTTTTGCGAAAGCACTCTGAGATGGTATCATCGTCGCAAATGCAGTAGAAGCTTCCGTGACGGTAACATCGGAAGCTACGGCTGTGGTTGTTGGAATTTCTGTTGATTCGGTAATTAGAGAACCGTCAACGTTGGCAGTCACGGTGTTGACTTGAGTAACGATGATTTCGTTCCCATTCTTAGAAGAAACGCTTTGTTCTGTGTAAGGAGAAGAAGAGGAAGAAATCGACAATGGCGAGCTTGTTGTAGCCGTTGATGAACTGTTACCTCCGTATATGGTTGTTAAAACGGTGCTTCCATTGTTAAATGTCAATCCAGAGAGGGTCTGTGTTTTGTTGGTATAGCCAAACCCAGCCGCACTGAAAGGATAGGGTTTAGTGGTGGTGAAGCCGGTAGCTGCTGGTCCATTG
>JAJMAY010000033.1:0-71579 GCA_030572675.1 Zygosaccharomyces pseudorouxii (nom. inval.)
TTTGACCAGATGGTCTAGTTTCTTTTGTAAAATTGCTGCACCATCTGTGTGTACATCCTTATGGCTGGAAAAAGTTCCAGCAGATGTCTTCCTACTGGTACGACCATCAGGTCCGACAACACCCACAGAAACGACTCTAAATGGGTTCGTTGGGCGCCGCGACGTTATCGGTGTGTTGCTCGTCGTTGCAGGTCTTTGAGCAGAGTTCTTAGGGATGTGGATGGAATCATCTGTGCCTGTTGATCCAGAAGTAGAACGTTCACATGGTTTGTCGTTTATGAATGGACTTCCCGTACTCGAGCTTGAGTCTCGAGAGGTGTTTGCAGTATGTGGAGGTGCAGGTTCTGAAGTTTCGAAAGTTTCGTAGGAGTAATCATCATAAGGGTCATTTTGTTGTGTGTTTATGCGATATGACCCCACGGAACTGCTTTCCTGTGGCGCATCAGATTCTTGACGTGATGGCAATCCTGCCTGATCGCCATAGGTGTCGTACAAACTATCACTGAATTTCTCATCCAGAGTATCTTGACTCATAACGGTTTGTTTGGTATCGGGTGGTGCATCGTTATTGCTGTTATCTTCTGCGCTTGGGGTTGAACCAATAATCTTCTTATGAGCATCTGGTAAATTTTGATGAGCTGGTTCGTACGAATATTCTAGGCTTTCATCCTCATGCGCTTCCACAGATTCAATTCCCCTTGGTGGATTTGGAACCTCCTTATTCTGCTCTGTTTCATATGTGTGTTGGTGGCTATCATTGTCCTGTGGACGGAAATGAGTGATTGGTGCCTCAGGCTTTGTCTCTTGCTCTTTTTGTTGAATGTCTGGTTGAGTCTCGGGTTGAGTTTCATAATTGATAGTTCTTGGAGTGTTTTGTTCCGGCAGAGTAGCAACGTGTGATTTTTGAGGTGTTGCATCTGGTGTTGACTCAGGTGGGAAGTTATCCTCGTTCTCATTCTCATTCTCATTCTCATTTCTGGGTTCAGGTTCGTCAACTTCGTCCTCCCATTCATCGTTGGCTTCAGGGTGCTGCTCGGAGTTCTGGCGTTTGTGCAAGTGCACATCACCACTTGCATTTTCCTGTAGTTCATCCTCCTCGGGTGCTTGGAAAGTTTCTTCAGGGTCTCCGTCTCCGTCTTGTCCATAATCATCCTCTGTATCAGCTTCACTTTGCCCTGTAGCATAGGCTTGTTCATCTTGCTCCTGTTGTTCCTCTGACCAATCGTAATATTCATCATTGGAGGCCTCAGACCGTGCTACAGGAGCCTCTTGGGACTCATGGGGCGTCTCCGGTGAACCATAACCAAAACTTCCGGCTTCAGAGGACTTCTGCACGGAATTCTCCCTGCTAATAGACCCATTAGATACATTACCATCTTGCTCGGAGTATGCGGACGTGACGGAATGTTGTATCGAATCATCTCTAGGTAATTCTTCTTGATGTGTACCCTCATTATTCAGGAGCAGCTTATCTTCAACATGATGCTCTTTAGCGTCCTGTCCCAAACGGTCCCCAGCCTCATTCAGTTTCAAGTTCTCATCAATCATTTGATTCATGTGATCGATATCGAGCTCTATACGTGAAACACGCTTCTCGATGGATTCTTTATCCAGCCCCATCTTAGTCAATTCAAGGTCACAGAATCCACTGGTATAAATAGATTTGTCTCAAATCAACTCCTTTGCCTACTTTTTTGAATTTAAAAGTTACAATTTGGTTTTGTTGATCTTTGAAAAACATCGAATCTTGTAATTTTTCGTGTTATCAAGTAGCTTTAATTCTCTGCATATATAATGTACGATAAACCATCAGCAATTGAAGCAACGAAACAAATCTTCAAGGATCAATCATGTCTTGATCTATAATGGACTCATCTTCACTACTCTTAACCCATTTATTTTGAAAGTAGGACCTTAAATTATATACTACCTTTTAACGCCCACCCATCTCATGTGATTAAAAAGGTGAGTAATACATACTTGGAACGATAACATTCTCTTGAACACTACAACTAAACACAAACCTAAAACGCGATAGCTTGCTTGTTCCAAAGTTCTCATGAATAGAGTTCGAGGGCTCATAGGAGGTCAGAACGGCGGCAGGCATGGAAGAATTCGTTCACAGCGGCAGGATACACCACAACCACGGATGAACACCAGAGAAGGTGATGATCAAGAAACACTGCTTGAAAATAATTCTGGCGATGGTAATGATTTAGATGATACGGAAACGTTAAATACCGTGGCATCCGGTGGTGACACTATTGGAGATTTCCAAAGACAAGGATATGTTAACAGATGCCCTCGATTCACACATCACAGAATGATACCGTTTGTATTGGTACTGTTAACCAAGGGATTCTTTTGTTTCCCCAGCGAAAAATCTTTAAAAACGTATATTGGGAATAAGAGGAAGTTCGACAAATTAGACGGTATAGAAGGGTTAGGTATACCTCTATTCCATGCGGTGCCACTTGGGGTCGTCAAGACAATCTTTAGTCCCAAATCGCCTATAATGAAAATTTACAAGTACATCGTCATCAACTCTGAGAAGGATAAGCCACCACCCGAAGCTGAAGAAATTTCAGTAGATGGTTCACTAGTACTTTACAAATATTTGTTTTGCAGCGTCCTCGAAGAAGTCATTAACGATATAGGCAGGGTGGAACACAAGTTTAATTTTACCAGGCTAAATGGCGATGATCCTCTGCCTCAAGTTCTCACCATGGCTAACATGAAATATTGGAGAAACACTGACACCACACTAAATGGTCTAAACCTCCGATGGTATGGTACGTCAGGCTTTGCATCGCCCTTTGGTACTGGTAACATCAAATTATTGGTGCTAGATGATAATATGGCGTCGTTGATGGACCAAAGAACTGTCGATGAATACGAAAATCACGATAGGCATAATAGGACTCGACCATTGGGCAGATTACCCATATGGGCCAAATATTCAAACGAAGGTTCCACTGTAATACCAAAGAAACGTACTTTAAGAATGGCCAATCTACAAATGGGCGAATGCCAGTCAATTGCACATTCTGACGGTATCTTTAACATTCCATGGGAAACCCAGGCCTTGACATGCATGTGCATGGTACTGCACGAATACGAGTCAAGAAAAGACCGTAGACGCACTGGCGGTGTTACACTGGGTCCAGATATGATCTTCATCTGATATCTAAAACTAAAATTTCTTTTAATCAATTATAACAACAAACTAACAAATAATAATAAAAAAAAAACATAAAAATAATTACAATCCAGCAGAAATTAAGCTTTCTTCTGCTCCGTTATGAATTGAAAAACTCGCACCCAGCATTATAGTTGAAGCGTTTTCAAAATGCTGTTCAACTTCTTGTGATCGTTGTGTAAACTGTCCTTGTGCTGGTCAAAGTAGTAGCGGCATCAACGGATTGGCCAGAAGATGTTAGATAAACTGTACTGTAGTAATCAGCATCGTCGTAGTAAACAGTACATGTGCTATCTGCTCCCTTGACCGTACTGTATGGTGTCATATTAGAGCCTAAGCTAAATGAGGTAGAGGACAGGGCTGATGATGATGGTGATAATGATGACAATGATGACGATGAACCTGAACCGCTAACGGCAGAAGACGAACTACCTGTGGAAAAGGAACTGCTTGAGCTTGGACCTGCTGTGATTGACGAACCTGAAAATGAGGTACTTGGAATAGAAGAAGCACTTGCAGATGGCGCGCTGTTTACAGAGCTACCAGAACTGTTTGCCGAAGAACTAGGGCTAGTGGAAGACATTGCATTTACCGAGGAGCTACCAGAGGAACTACCGCCAACTGGAGCTGCATTTCCACTAGGAGAGGCAGATGAGCTTGAGCCCAAGCTGCTGCCGGAATTTGTACTGCCAGAAGTACTGTCTGAATTCGATGATAAAGCGGCTGTATTGCTTGTAATGGAATACGTGGAGGAAGGTTGTAGAGTGGAACGACCAGTAGAACTTTGGGAGTCTAATGAACTAGTAGTGTAGACGTGAGAGCTGCTAGACGGAGCGATGCTAGATGGACTGCTGCTGAGTGCGTTGCTACTAGATGGACTAGCGCTAAATGAGCTAGCGCTAAATGCATCACTACTAGATGGACTGACACTAGATGAGCTGCTGCTAGATGAGCTACCACTAAATGCATCGCTACTAGATGGACTAGCGCTAGATGGATTGACACTAGATGAACTTGCACTCAAAGATTGAGTTTCACTAGAGCCGGATCCTGAAGTGCTCAAATATGTTGAGCCAGGATTACTCATAGTAGTACCTTCGAGTACGGCCTCTGTTGTCGGCATCACAGACATATTATCCAAAGTAACTGGTCTCACCCGAGTAGTCGTATAATAACTAGTGGTCACATAAACTTCTGGTGGTTTGACGGTGCTAGTAACAAGAGCATTACCATACACAACACCGTCAGACGTAATGTACCCCTGATCTGCCCTCACGATCGGAAGTGATAAAACGTAAAAGATTGAAAAGATTGTTGAAAGTTGGATAAACATAGTAAAGGAATGGATAAGTTTAATAGATGGAAAATGTTGACGATAAAATTAAGGAATGGCTTGGGTTAAAAAGACCCTTGGAATAATCAAAATAAAGGAATGTCGATAGTTGGTGAAGATCGAATTCTTGTACGTTCAGTGAACGGCTGTACCTCTGGCGATATATTTGATGAACTTCAAAAGTGTTATAAATTTCTGCGTTGTTTCTAGTTTACATTCCTAAGCGAAAGAGAATTTGAAAGTTCCCAGAAGCATGAGAGAGTATGGCGTCCCATTTATAATTCTCAGCCATTGAAATTCTAAACGCATACTTTTGTCGATTGAATTCTTTTGGAACAGCAATTTGGGTGGTAATTAGCTAGTGATAAACACCAGCACCAAGCTTGTAAATAATATGAATTTACGCATATCGTCAATCCCTAAGTATGCATATGCATTTTTCTTCTTAGAATGTCTGATTTTCGTTGATATGCAAGTCGGAGTCCTCGAGGACGTTTACTTTTCATCATCAACATTAACATGTAAACAAAAACAAACCCAGCAGTTAAACAATGTGACCTTTTTACAAAGTAACTATAAAGCTTAATTCTACTTGACTTAACTAAACGGAACCTAATTTAGAATACTAAAGAATTCTTACCTTAGTGCCGTTGTTCAAACCCCTATCCCTCATAATATGAAAGAACAAAAGAAACAGCAATTGCTTTCGTAATCCTTAGTTCATCGAGTAAATAGCTTAACGATTTCTTTTCCGCGAATGCTTGCTCTTCCGCTCTCCTTCTCTCGGCAGATTGTCGTAATGATTTACCCTATTATACCACTTTATCATATTACGTGGTGGTTCCCCAAATACCATACAGTATTCACAAAATAGACATACCGGCCTCTTCTCACTTATTAGCACTGAAAAATTCGGAGGTCGGCTGGGTGGTTCACCGTAGTCTCTAAACGTTCCTGAAGTTTCACAAACGTCTTCTTGATTAGTTCTTGGTTCCGGTATTTGTTGTCTCAATTGCTTCACTTTCTGTATCCTTTGTAAATTGCCCATAGCATCTTGAAGTTCTAAGAAAGATCCTCCTTTCGAAGGGTCGACATTTTGACCATTTTTATTATGACTTTGGTTGACAACCGCTTGTAATCTCCCCTGAGCTTCTTTTTGTAATCCATTTGGTAACACGGACTCTAAAATTTGCGAAATATGCTCCCCAATCTTGTCGGGTGTACCTGTAATTTCTTGTGTACCATAATCAAATATTACATCACCTTTGTCAACATCAAAATGCAATTCAGAATCATCTACTGGAGTTTCGGTCCGCCCAATTACCAACTGGTCTTCGCCATCGTTGTGATTGTCACCTTGCGAGACTGCACCATTACTGGAGAAATCCAGGTTTTGCAAGAATTTAGAAACATCAGGTTGCATCATTAAGGCCTCCTCGTTTGTTAATTCAATAGAAACATTTGTGGAAGATGTCATTTTTTTTTCGTAATCAATATCTCAATGCTTAACCGTTAAGATGGTATGGTAAATATAATTAGATACACACACACACTCACACACTCACTCACACACACACTCACACTTGATCTCACTTTCTTAATATCTAATCTAAAACGTACAGGCCCCAAAGCCCATCTATTCTCATAGATCTTGGCAACAGAGTTCATCACGTAGATCATCCAGGTTTTCTTTAACTGGATGATTGTAATAATGGGAAATAGCAGGTCATTAGGTACGTATAAACTATTAAGATTACAGTTATACAACTAGCCGCTAATTCTTCTTCAAAGTACGCTGTTTTTCCGCATTTTGAATCACTTTTTCATCCACAAATAATCCCTTACGTCTTCTTACGTTGTTCATATGTCTGCGCGCAATATTCTCCCTATCAGCGGTATCACCAAGCTCTTCTAGTTCTTCCTCTGTTGTAGGCACCCAGAATGGATCTAGATCGATACATTCGAAACCCGCAAATGCCAGCTGAGGTTGCGCAGCACCTGAAGTCTTTTTACGGATATCTTCACTGAACCCAAATGCTTCAACCACTGGTAAAATGGCTTGAATTTGGAAAAATGGTGTACCCTCTTTCATTTCTTCAGATTCAATTCTACCACGTCTTTGTTGAACGACACTGTACACTTTTCCGAGAACATCCACTGATGTCTGCACATCACAAGAATACACCGCCCACATCATACGAGGGGACCAATCGAGGAAGCCCGCATGGATTACATCCCTAACTGAAGTGATGAATCGACCTGAAATGTTCACTTTATCCTTCTGGTATTGTGGATCTTCTATAGAACTCATTTCTTCAGGGCTCATCTCAACAATGTCTTCTACTACAACGCACATACCTTGCACAGGTTCCCTAGCTAATGGACCTTCGTTAACGGCAAGTTGGAATCCGTTAATAATGGAGTCCGCAAATTCGAAGTTAGGAAGGAATGAATTAGCAAAATTACCCAGCAATTCCTTCTCAGAGATGATGATATTAGGACCGACCCTCTTTGGACCAAAAGCGGCAATTTTATTCAAATCATCACTGAGAACTTCTGCTAAAGTTTTGTCTTCTTTAACAACATCTTTCAATTGGCTGAGGAAAGATTCTTGATCTGAATGATGAAGATTGTGGAAACTTTGGATAATAGACTGATGATCTGCAAGAAATTTTGTCATTCTTCCTGATAGTGGCAAAGTCTTCAACTTCAATTTATAAGGGCCTTGAAGCAATTCTTCCACACCCCTCCCTAGTTGAGCATCTTTGGGTGGATTCATCTCAGCGGTATCCAAAAAGGTCTCTCTGTAGGGAATTGCTGGTTCTGAACTCGTCAACTCAATGCCTGAAAATCTTTCACGTAGATCTTTGAGACATCTTTCAAGATGCAATTCACCTGCAGTACATAGGATTTGCTCACCTGTATCTTCCACGTAGGTCTGTACACAAGGATCTGCCTGCTCTAACAGTTTCAAACCGCGCACAAGTTTATTCATCTCCATAGGGTTCTGAGGCTCCACCGCAACACGGACAATAGGAAAAGTTTGAAAGTTAACACCTGCCAAGTTAATACCGCGTACTCCCTTTTCAATCAAAGTACCATTCTTTAAGATCTTACCAGCTAAACCCCCAATCCCCACAATATTACCTGAGGGACAGGATTCCAATGGAATTAATTCTTTGCCCATGAATAGATATAAGCTGGTTATAGTCGTGGTTTGAATATGTTCATCAGGGGTCGAAGGATCATATTTGGGACCTAAAATTGCAATTTCTTGACCCACTCTCAAGGTACCGCTGTATATTCTAGCAAACGCAATCAAGACTTCATCTCTTTCATCGAAAATGTCCTCCATTGGGTCTTCTGTCACAGCCTGTAGGCTCCCAGTAGTATTTGGCTCATCCGTAGTAAACGGATCTTCCTCTTCATATTCAAACATTGATGCCAATGGATCGTTAGGATCTACACTTGGAGTGAACTCTGCAGTTAAGGGCTGTTCGTTTTGGAAATCATCATCGTCTTCCTCATATTCAAACTGTGCTTCCAAAGGAATTTTGACTTCAGATTTCTTTTTCTCTCCAGAAATATCGATCTCTGGTGTCAAAACAGTGTCTTTGGCTCTCTGGTAAAGTTCCTCACCTTCATTCTTACTTTGTGGTTCATTGATGCTGACCTTCGAAAGTTTAGCCTCCAATTCAGCTTGTTTAGCAACCTTCATAGCTGCTTCCCTTGCCTCTTTAGTTCTTCTAGCAATTTCATCCTGTACGGGGTCACCAGCGCTTTGAATCGGAAGTTCATCCCTAGGAATAGATAATATTTTGGAAACGTATGCGCTAGCTGGACCATTCCTATCACAGTGTTCCATAGAGCTTAACAAGCTTAGATCAACTTTTTTGGTATCTTGCGTATTGGGTAGAATAATATCTAACCTATCGGCTTGAGACTGTAAAGGTGAGGGTAGTTTTTCGATAACAGTTAATAGGGTAGCGGTACTGACGGGCAACCATTGACTCATAATTTTCCTTAAGAGTTGTTTATTATCTTTAGAGGAAAGATCACGAGGAAGGACATTGATACCAAGGGTTTTTGTAATTTTTTCAATCACTTCCAAGTTCTTGGAAATTGTCACATTCTCATAGATTTTCCAGATGTTATCAAGGATTAATGATACGAAAAGTGGTTTCAAAGATCTACCTTTTAATCCTTTGTTATTAATAATTTTTTTAGTTTTAGGATCCATGTAAAAATCCCCCCAAAGTACTTTTTGTAGATTATCTCTCTTGGCTCCCAATTTTTGTTCATAGAATTTTGCCATTTGACTAATGCTAAACCCCCAACCGTCAATGGCAGATGCAAAAATGATGTTATTGTTGGCTGGATCGAAGTAAATATCCGAATCATCTTTTTCCACGTATTGAGCGTCTGCATTCTGTTCCAATTGTTCTCTATATGAATAATCATCCAATTGCCTTTCACCCGCAAAGAAAGAGCCTATCACAGAATTAGCTTGTTCTATCAATTTTGACAAGTGAACGTAGGCCTCCTGTGGGGTAAATTGAAGCTCCGTTACCAATCTATCAATTTTATTGAGTACCAAAACAGGTCTCAATTTTTCTGTCCAGCATTGTCTTAAAACCGTCACCGTTTGCGAACAAACCCCTTCAACAACATCAACTAATACTACTGCACCATCACATAGCCTAGAGGCTGCACTCACTTCACTAGAAAAATCAATATGGCCAGGAGAATCGATTAAATTGATTAAATGTTCATTAACTAAAGGGTCGCTAGATCCTTCCTGCTTACGAAGTACTCTGAAGTACAGAGAAACCGCTGACGATTCCATGGTAATACCACGGATCTGTTCATCTTGTCTTGCATCTAGATAACGAATTTTACCGGCCATCCTTTGGGATATTATACCATTAGAGGCCAATAAGGAATCTGATAGTGAAGTCTTACCATGGTCCACATGGGCCATAATGCAGATATTTCTAACGCTCGAAGGATCATTCTGCAATCTAACAAAAGTATCTGAATCAACTCTGGGCATCTCGAACAATTTTCAGGAGTCTGTGTTCTGGTAAACTCCCCCCCTTTTTGGTTGTTCTTCTGGTTTTCGTCCTGTAACTGCAGTTTTTCAACTTCAAACTCAATTTAAATCCTTTAAGTACCACACGATGAAGTTTATATACATAGATCATTAAAAAAATTCAAGGAGATCGAGATAGTACGGAACTCTGTACTTTCCCCTCGACAAGGTTTCAAATGAAAAAGACTTTGCCAGCCAAAAATGTTGTCAAGAATATCACAAATTGTCCCGATTGTGGTAGTCCATTACAAAAGTGTTTGATCCAACAGAACTACGCTATTGTCATCTGTACCAAAGAAGATTGCCCATACCCTTTCGACCAAAGAGAAGTGATGGATAGCCTCGTGTATGTGTATGATTCAGATATCATATCAGTGGCGAAACAACGATTATCTCAGGAATGAAAACATTATTACTTTTTTTTTTCTTTTGTTGAAAACCAAACCTCTCTATGTCTTGGATCGTGTCCTATTTCAATGCGTTATTATACACTACTCCGTCCTCATTATGAATTGTAACACTGAATTCCAAATCGTCATCAGTAGTCATATCCCAGATTTTGTAAACCATCATCAATGTAAATAGATTACAAAGGCTCCCACAGAATAAACCGTCGATATAATGATTAGCGCCCTTGCAAATTTTATCAGATACCCCATAGACCAATACTTGTCCTGCCACGAAGAAAAAAACTCCTAACATGACTGCTCCTGCCACCCAAAGATTGTGAACCACAAGCACCGAGACTAACAATTGGCATATGGTGTAAACAAGTAACATTATGCCGCTAATCACATAGGTAATAACGAAAAGTGCCGTAGTATGAGTCTTGTCGATTGTACCCGTTGTTGTTGCTGTCTTGAAAGTCAAGATCGCCACGAGGAAATTGGCAACAAACCCCAGGAAAGCTGCACCTCTAGTCAAAAACATCGACTTCTTAGTACCATCTTCCCAAAGGTTGAATCCTAAAAATGCATTGACAAGAAGATTCCAGCAACATGCACCTGCTAGACCAATTTGAATTGCAACAAAATATGGATAGGATCCTGAACCCGGCGGAGATGCCCCCGTATTGACTATTAACGTGAAAATGATCATTAATAGGGCCAATTGGAAAAAATGTAAATATTCAGCTCTACCAATAGCAGTAAATTTTTGTCTAATATTGTAAAGAATCATTAGTAAAACACCTAAAGCCCCAATATTAACAAATGCATTCCCCACATTAAAGATCATAGTATTAGCCACATCAATAGATCTTGCATAGCAACGGGGTAATATACCTGTGTGTAAATGCTGTGGATTGAAGTCATGAATAGTAGTCGAATTAGAAAGAATGAAATGCCTCCCAGATTGAATCACGGCGCACAGCGGCAGTGGTGTCCTTGAACATATCGTCTCGAAATCAAACATGGGTTCAAAGGGCAATCGATTAGCTTCTCTTCGTTAATTTTTTTATAAGCGATAGAATAATACTAAAACCAGTACCGGGATCACAGAGGTGTAATTGTAAGGATTCAACTCCTTTTCTTATTGGCAAACGTAAAGAAATTTGTTCAAATACTGGATTCGATCCAGTGTCGCCTCTACTTACACCTTGTATCAGATGGCATATGGATAGTTCTATTTTAGTTAGCGTTACATTTTCGCGTCCTTTGTGAAATTTCGATTTCTTTTCCTCAAAGGGTCCAGGGAGGGTAATATATGTTGAAAACTAGGGAAACCCATAATAATAGTTAGATAGTTTAGCCGCCAAGCAGAGAAAATGCTGACATAGCTCAAATTTTCCATAACATATCTTGAAATGGTACCAGTTGCCCCCTGGTACATCCTTTAGATCATGTTACTACGCATTCCTGTGTTGAATTGCCGCCGTTCTTTTCTCCCCCGCCCCATTCCTCGATTTTCCACCCGTACCTCTCTAAAAAATAACAGCAACGCACGTGACTGTTTGTGACTATACACCCACACATTCGGAATTTCAAAAAAATTAAAATAAATGGGAGAAAAACTTTTGCGTGGTCATATCCAAAAACGGCACATCTAGGCAGAACCCTCCAGCCCAGCCCCGAGGTGGGATTACACCGTTCTCCCCTGCAACTGGTACCTAGCATCCCGCCTAACCCTCGACATCCGTTCTGCGAACTCCCCACTAGCTCCCGCTGGGAATCCACCAGCTTCTGTCTGGTATCCCGTCTGGCAACTCTACCTGGTAACTCTACCTGCCCGGCCTACCGCAGCCGACACACAGACTCATCTCATCTAGATATACTCAAAGGGCCCGGAAATCTCAACAACATTAACACAACAAGCCAGTCAAGCTAAACTATCGCTATGGGTATGTGCAAATGATACAATAAAGTGTAAAACGAAATAATGAATGAAATACTAACGAATAATATTTGAATAGTTAACGTTCCAAAGACCAGAAAGACCTATTGCAAGGGTAAGAACTGCCGTAAGCACACCCAACACAAGGTTACTCAGTACAAGGCTGGTAAGGCTTCCTTGTTCGCTCAAGGTAAGAGACGTTATGACCGTAAGCAGAGAGGTTTCGGTGGTCAAACCAAACCTATCTTCCGTAGAAAGGCAAAGACTACTAAGAAGGTCGTTTTGAGACTGGAGTGTGTCCAATGTAAGACCAGAGCCCAATTAAGTTTGAAGAGATGCAAGCACTTCGAATTGGGTGGTGAAAAGAAACAAAAGGGCCAAGCTTTGCAATTCTAAGCGTGCGTGTCGTCGTTTTGTGTGTACGATATATGTATTAATTGCCTAATTGCAAGCAAAATTTTTTCGACATATACATTATTGAATCACGGTAATAGTATGGTATAGGATAGACGCTGAATCCTCTGTATACTATGTAAATTCTTACGCCGGAGTAGATAGATAATAATCAGTTGCAGGTGTATTGTGTCGATCCGTCTCATTATAGTCATCTCATGATTTTTCGCTTTTGTTCATTCTTGATTTCATTTTTTTCTCTTTCTTCTGTATTAGAGAGCGAAATCTTATTCCTAAAGGAAGAAAATCTCGAAAAAAAAAAAAACAAAGGTAGATTTTATTTGATCTACAATACCACAAGAGAATTCCCAGTAACTTTATCGAAGGGTCTGAAATTCTTTACTGGTGTTTGATCTGAGACGATAAATCCTTTAAATTTGCTAGAAATACCGTATTTTGCCAAACTCCCTTTTCGTTTTCTTTTTTTTTTATTTATTTGCCCCATTCACCTACGCATAGAGTTTTATAAGTTGTTACGTTGCAATGTATGGGGAGAATCCATACGCTCAGGCATACCAGAAGCAGTCACAGCAGCAGCAACAGATGTCACACCAGTTTTCCCAGCAACAACGTTACCATGATGACATGGCATCCATTTCTAGGCCACCTGCAGCAACCTTTAGTAGTAATTATATGAGACTTCAGGGTTCACACCCTTCACTTCAAGAACAGTTACAGAGGGATCAACAACAACAGCAGCAGCAACAGCAGCAACAGGGCATGATGCCTAATGGATTTACCGATGTTCCACCTCTGGGCTATCCGGCAACACCACCATCACAGCATAGTTATATGATGAATAGCCCGTTGATCCATTCGCCACCACCGGCAACAGGTGGACTTTATATGCATAATAATAATTCAAGAAACCAACTTGCCAATAGCGGTAATATCACGCCTCAACATTCCATTCACGGTGGTCTTCAGTATTCCCCAAGTCAATTTTCACAGGATTCAGAACATTTCGTCAACAGTAGATCAAGCAGTCCTCTGCGTTACCATTCACAGCAGCCACAAGCGTTCAATAGTTATGGATCGCAGGTTCCTTCGCAAATGGGCTATAATTCTGGACAGGCAAGTCCTGTTAGAAGCATAAGGAGTTTACCACGGGTTCAAGCGCAAGCGCAGGCTCAAGCAGCTCAGGCTCAGGCTCATGCAATAGCACAGGCTCAAGCAGCTCAGGCTCAGGCTCAGGCTCAAGCGCAGGCTCAGGCTCAGGCTCAAGCGCAGGCTCAGGCTCAGGCTCAGGCAGCAAAGGCCCAAGCTCAGGCTTACAGACAATCCATACCGCAACAACAACCACATGCATTTCAGGATGCTGCACAAGGTACTAGTACACCTTCTAGTATGGGGTCATCTGTCCCCAATTACATGTATTTTGAAAGAAGACCAGATCTACTGAGTAAAACTACGCAGGATAAAGCTGCTGCAGCTAAACTTAAGATTGAGAGTTTTTATCAGTCATCTGTAAAATATGCAATTGAAAGAAACCAAAGACGTGTCGAGTTGGAATCGCAACTGAGTATGCAAGATTGGTCAGATGAAAGGCGTAATCGTGAGTTGTCATCCCTGGGTCGTAAGGAATCTCAATTTTTGAGATTGAGGAGAACAAGATTATCACTAGATGATTTTCATACGGTCAAAGTCATTGGTAAAGGTGCATTTGGTGAAGTCAGGTTAGTACAAAAGAAGGATACGGGTAAAATTTATGCTATGAAAACACTTTTGAAATCGGAGATGTACAAAAAGGATCAATTGGCTCACGTTAAGGCAGAACGTGACGTTTTAGCAGGCAGTGATTCACCTTGGGTGGTTTCGTTGTATTATTCATTTCAAGATACTCAATACTTGTATCTGATCATGGAATTCTTACCGGGTGGTGATCTGATGACGATGCTTATCAGATGGCAATTGTTTACAGAAGATGTTACCAGATTTTACATGGCCGAATGTATTTTGGCGATCGAAGCTATTCATAAATTAGGATTTATCCATAGAGATATTAAACCAGATAACATTTTAATTGATATTAGAGGCCACATCAAGCTATCAGATTTTGGTCTTTCCACTGGGTTCCATAAGACACACGATTCGAACTATTACAAAAAACTTTTACAACAGGACGAACAACAATCTCAAAATGGTGGCTTACTGAAACCAGGTCAGCTAGGTGGTGGTGGTGGTGACACTAGCAGTACCCAGAATAATCGTCAAACGATGCTAGTTGATGCTATCCATTTAACAATGTCTAATAGACAACAGATTCAAACATGGAGAAAATCGAGGCGTTTAATGGCTTACTCTACTGTGGGGACTCCTGATTACATCGCACCTGAAATTTTCTTGTATCAAGGTTATGGTCAAGAATGTGACTGGTGGTCATTGGGAGCAATCATGTATGAATGTTTAATCGGTTGGCCACCATTTTGTTCTGAAACTCCACAAGAAACTTACAGGAAGATCATGAATTTTGAGCACACCTTACAATTTCCTGATGATATTCATATCTCTTACGAGGCTGAGGATCTAATACGTACCTTGTTGTCGCATGCTGATCAAAGATTAGGTCGTCATGGGGGTGCAGATGAGATTAAACGTCATGCATTCTTTAGAGGTGTCGATTGGAATACTATTCGTCAGGTGGAAGCTCCTTATATTCCTAAATTGAATTCCATTACGGATACCAGATTTTTCCCAACTGACGAGCTGGAAAACGTCCCCGATTCACCTGCAATGGCTCAAGCCAATAGACAAAGGGAACAAATGATGAAACAAGGTAATATCAATGGTAATAAACCACCTGTCAAGGAAGATCTACCATTCATTGGCTACACGTATTCGCGTTTTGATTATTTAACACGTAAAAACGCTTTATAGACTGACGAATTTTTAAAGAAGAGCATTTTTTTTTTAATCTCAATTTGTTCTTTTATCGTCTAAACGTTAATTTAGTCGCTAGGCGTGATAGACAGTCATTCTATATCACCGGTGCAGAGAGAATATAACAAAGCCGAGAGTGATGGGACACACTACAAGGTCCATAAACTTTTACGACGCAACTGCTCATTTTCGTCGAACAAAAGCACGACCAGAAAAGCTTGCAAGCTCAAAACAATGAATCCCATCTACAACCAGAAACACAACTGATTGACTTCTATACATATAAGGTCAATTAAAAGAGTTTTCCCAAGTCTAACTACACATATTTCATAAATAAGACCGAGTTGTCGGAACAGCTGATTCCCAACGGCTCAGAATTCACCGCCAGGCGCCCAGCAACGTCCTTCTTTCTACACCAGCAGAAACACAAGGATCACAAACCTGTTTGAAACATTATGTGTAACCCCTACGGTCCGCCGGCGATAATATTGTGATGTTACTGAGTTGTGAATAAAGAAGAAACATATAGCATACTATGAAATTTTTTCCAGCGTTTATATATGAGCTATATGTCCGGGTAAACAACAAAAATTTTCCATGTAACATTTTCCATGACGCGATAAACTTAAAAAACGAAACGTGAGATCTCCGCGGTTAATCTAACTTGGTCCTTTCCTTCCCACTTACAATTCCCTTAGGTGGCAAGGCCCTGTAACCAACGTAAAAGAGCCAACCAAACGAAGTAATAACCACAAATATGATAGATTTGTACGGCTCGGAGACATCTAGAAAAGGGTAGGGGTATTTTTGATTGGTAGATGTATCTATCAATGCATTCAAATAGGACTTGTATGCTAAACCAATAGCGGCAATGATCCCCCAAGATGGAAGTAATCCGATCTTGAAACGTTCATATGCACCTGAAAGATAGTAATCACTCAACATATAAAGGATTGGCAACAGGTGAATGGAAATGTCAATGTGAAGCGGAATTGGTGATCTCTTCTTAGCTCCTTGGAGGATTAAACCAATGGCAAATAGACGGAGAGGCCAATACACTGTTGCTACAACAGACTCTAGGACTAATGCCAGAGGAAGTGTTACATGCTTGTTGATCAATGTCAACAGAGAACATACACAATTGTTAGAGTCCACGGAATTGTTCTGTTGCTGCAATTGCTCCTGACTTTTTTCCCGCTTATGGTATTGCACTTCTTCTGCAGAAGCTGTAGCTCTAGCAAATGCCTTCTCCCGACGCTCTTTTTCAGCACGGTGGCCTTTAATACGTTTGGCTACGTGTGTGGCTATAGTCACCACATTATGGGAAATGGTGGCAGCCAAAGAAATGTTCGTTAAAAATTGTTTTTGACCAGCCTGTGCCAGTGATGGTGGTAATTTGATTTGTGTGCACCTAAAGAGACCATACGAAGAGGTGATCAAAGATGCGACGTTGATGAGAAGCGAGCGGTCCATAATAATATCGATGGAATTTCACTAACACGATCTACCTAAATCCACTTCTTTTGCTTTTCCCTTCTTTTCTAGACCACTTTTCGAACTCTCATTCTCGAGGATGATCTTCTATTAGGCTCGCCCCTCCTTCATTTACCCCCTCTTCACCTTTGATGTGAGACTCGAGAAAAATCGCCGGGTAAGAACAGAAAACTGTTCATGTGATGAGCCAACTCCGAGCAAGACTCCCTTCATCAGTCGTGTGGGAAAAAAAGGACCCTTAAAGCACATGAACAGTCCCAATTAATGATAACTAAAGTTGGAAATACACAAGGTCCCGAAGAGATTTGCCATACTTTTTCAAGCGGACAATAGTTCTCAATTGAGCTTCATCGGGGGTTTCTTCCTCAGTGATAGAGTAGATGTCCGTTTGCACTATCACAGAAGGGAATACATTACAAGAACAGAACGGAACAGAAAAGAACAAAACAAAACAAAAGCTTTCCAATATGGGTTGGATATGATCACCATGGCATTAAGTTTGGAGCATGCATGCCATGTAGGTTAATTTCCTAAGAGAGCCAGTGGCGAACGAGTATAACAATAGCCCGACTGCGTTTAGCATATAATTCCACCCTTTGCGTCGTTAAGAAGCAGTCCATCTCCCTTTATGTTAAGGCTTTTTCCAATTGAGCTTCTTAATGCCTCAAAGAGAAAAGTTTGAGTAAAAGGACTCCGATCCCACTTTCCTCAATGGCCTTGAATCTTCATGGCAACAGCAAAAAGCAAAGTAATTAACTTCAAAGTTTGTCTTACACCTACTTGTGATCCCCATTGCGGAAATTAGTCTAATAGAGTCGCAGTGATTTTCAGAGGTTTTTCAAAGGATTTACAAACTTTATTGTTCGGAGGGATCCAGCCGATTCTATATGATCTGTTTTGGGAAATGTGATTGCTTATGTTGGAAAAAAGGCTTTCAGGAGACCGCCAGGAACAGTCAGTAACACGGCTGTGACAATTATTATCGCTATTATTATGAATTTATTTTTTCTCTGGACATCTTCAAGAATGAAGATTTAAAAAAAGATATAAAGGGAGAAGCAGTTCGATAGTGGTTATGGTCGACCTTTTCTCTACATGAGAATCTCATAAAAATAACACACTCACGGCGGAAATTCAGTTCTAAAAGAGTCGTTTCTGTTTGACTAAAAATATTGTATCAATAATGAAGTTATCAGTTTTAGCCACTACTTTGGCAATTTGTTCAGCAGTTATTGCCACCCCTGTAAACCCAGCCCATGATATTTTGTTCAGACCTGTTGATAGTTCTGGTGTGAATACTACTGCGCCAGCTGCCGGCGGTGTGAATACTACTGCTCCAGCTGCCGGCGGTGTGAACACTACTGCTCCAGCTGCCGGCGGTGTGAACACTACTGCTCCAGCTGCCGGCGGTGTGAATACCACTGCTCCAGCTGCCGGCGGTGTGAATACCACTGCTCCAGCTGCCGGCGGTTACTCTAACACTACTGCAGCTGCAGGTCCCTCAAACACCTCATCTGCCGGTGGTAAAATCTGGGTATTTGTCACTGGTGGCACTGTCGGTTTGACCAATTCTAGTGACATTACCATCATCGATCTATACAACGCTTCTCAGGCTCTGAATATTACCCAACTGTATGCTTTGGCTGGTCAAGTCAACTCCACTTTGGGCCAGGAATCTACTCAAGGTGTGGTTATTGTTTCTAACCAAGAATCTCTAGAACCTTTAGGTATTTTCACTTCCTTATTGTTCAACACTGCCAAGCCACTTGTCATTACTCAAAATGGTGCTATCGGTGCCGCTATAGCTCAGCAATCCTCCTCTTCTGCTCGTGGCCCCGTAGTCGTCGGTGACAACAGATTGATTTACGCTGGTGCCCTTGCCCCAGCTGGCGATGAATCCTCTTGCACTGCTGTCGGTATCTCTTCCGATCTCAGCAACGCCACTTGGTTCTATGAAAACTCTGTTCCAGTATTAGTTGGTCCAAACTCTACTATCAAGCAAAACTATTCTAATTTCACCAACTACAACATTAGCACGGCCCCTGTGGTTCCAATCATCTACGATGGTGTTTACTCTAGCCAATTGATTTCTTCTTTGCCATCCGCCTCTGCTTTTGTCGTCGTTAGCGCTGGTTCCAACTCTACTTTATCCACCGTTACTAACAGCTCCTCTCCAATCGTCTTTGCTGAAGCCGGATCAGGTTTACGCTACGTCGGTGAAGAAGATGTCCCCTACGGTACCATTCCAGCTGGATATTTGTCTCCAGTCAAGGCTCAAATCTTATTATCCGTTGCTGCTGCCAACGGTGTCACAGACCAGCAAGCTTTGCGTTCTTTGTTCCCATGAGCGCCTGACTAGGAAAAAGTTTTATTGTTCTACCTATTTGTTTTTTTTCTTTGTTTCCGTTCACTCACTGTGATGCGATAATACCCTTCATTCTTTTTTTATTTCTTCGTTTGTTCGTTTAACGTTTTTCCCACTTTTGATTCTTTCTGCCCTCTTTTATCTGCTTTCCTCTACATGTGAAGCTGACGACTTTTCCTTTAATTTCAACTTTCTAATAACAAACAGGGTTCAGTCAGTGAATCACAATTCTGTATAATCTTCAGCGGCGTTTATTCGTCGTGAATTGAAGTTACCATACCACTGTAGGTAAATAGTTAATTAATATTAAAAAATTGGAAAACAAAAGAGACAATACAGTTATCATGTGACTCAGATTTTCATTTCTGTAATTCGTATAGATGTTCCCGAAAAAGAAAATGTCATTGGCGTTGTCCCTTTTGGGAGATAATTCACATGAATTTGTAATTCTTTCCTTTCACTATCAATAACAATATACACTTCTAAGTTCGATGACTTTTATTGGTCAGTTTCCCACAATACTGATAAGAGATAAGACAATCAGAAACTCAAGATATGATTCTTCGTATCGGTGTAATGACCGCAAAGGAAACGCAGATGGCAGAATTGAAAGTAGGCCTATTCTGAGATGGAAGAAACATATATAAGGAGCCTTCATAGACCACGAGAATGTACCCCATCGCGGGTCCAGTCCAATTTCCCACATTCAGTATACTTCTTCAGTAATCACAATCAATACGAATTAGTCTATTCGAGTACAATATCAATCGAAGATGAGTATGAATTTCACAGGTACTCCCACCGGTACCGGTACCGGTGGGAATTCATTGACGACAGATTTGAACAAACAGTTCGATTTGGCCAATATGGCATGGGTAGGGGTAGCGGCAGCAGGTGTTTGGATTATGGTTCCTGGTGTTGGTTTATTGTATTCTGGTATGTCTCGTAAAAAGCACGCTCTCTCGTTGTTATGGGCGTCAATGATGACTGTGTCCCTGGTCATTTTCTACTGGTTTTTCTGGGGTTATTCGTTAGCCTTTTCTCACACTACTAGAGGTAATGGATTTTTGGGTACTCTCAAATTCTTTGGGTTTAAGAACGTACTCGGAGCTCCAGCTTCTGTAGATTCGTTACCAGATATCTTGTTTGCAGTGTACCAAGGTATGTTTGCAGCTGTTACTGGTGCGCTGATGTTGGGTGGTGCTTGTGAGAGAGCACGTTTATTACCAATGATGATTTTCCTATTTTTATGGATGACTATCGTCTATTCTCCAATTGCTTGCTGGACTTGGAATGCTGAAGGTTGGTTAGCTAGTCTTGGGTCGCTTGATTATGCCGGCGGTGGTCCAGTGCACATCTCATCAGGTCACGGTGCTCTTATCTATGCCTTAATCTTGGGGAAACGTAACGATCCAGTTGCCAAATCCGGTATGCCCAAGTACAAACCACATTCTGTCACATCCATTGTTTTGGGAACAGTTTTCTTGTGGTTTGGCTGGCAATTCTTCAACCCAGGTTCCGCTGGTAATGCTACCATCAGAGCTTGGTACTCTGCTATGAATACCAATTTGGCTGCTGCCGCTGGTGGTCTCACATGGATGTTTATAGATTATTTCAGATTCGGTGGCAAGTGGACCACTGTGGGTCTGTGTTCTGGTATTATTTCTGGCCTTGTTGGTATCACTCCAGCGGCAGGTTTTGTCCCCATTTGGTCATCATTTGTCATTGGTGTCGTCGCCGGTGCCGGTTGCAACTTCGCCACTGACCTAAAGAACCTTCTACACATTGATGATGGGTTAGATGTGTGGGCCTTGCATGGTGTCGGTGGTTCCATTGGTTGTGTGTTTACAGGTATTTTTGCAGCAGACTACGTTAATTCCACCGCAGGCTCCTATACTGTACCAATTCCTGGCGGGTGGATAAACCACCATTGGAAGCAAGTTGGTTACCAATTAGCAGCCATGTGTTCGGTTATCGCGTGGACCGTTACTTGTACGGCTATCCTTTTGTTGTCCATGAATCTAATACCATTTTTGAGACTAAGATTGAAGCCGGAGGAGGAAGAGATGGGAACTGATGAAGCTCAAATCGGTGAGTTTACCTATCACGAAGATACCCTGTACATTCCAGAACCTGTACGCTCCAAGAACTCCGTTGCCCCACCAATGGAGGGCATCGATGATAAAATTGCCCAAACCGTTGAAGAAGGAGGAGGAAACTCATCCACGGCAGAATCTGGCGAACCCCAGAACGAAAAATAAGCTAATTTCTGATTGCATAAAGGTTCAAAAATTGTTATACTAGCCTCTCTTAGACGTTTACTAATTTTTTTCTATACTAATCACTAATAATATTTAATTTAAGTTTGCTCCGAGATCATCTTAATCGTTAATGCTAACTCCCTTAACAAACCCGAAATCATCAAGACAAGAGACTCAGTGATGAAGCTATTGGCTATTTTAAGATTGATTGCAGCTGCTTATGCTGCCACGACTTCATACATCATTACAGTAGAGCAGACTGACGTTCCTTCAAGCTTTATAGATTCTCTTAAGCAACGAGTCAATGATGTTGGTGGATACATAACCCATGAATTCTCTTTAATCAAAGGGTTCACTGCAGAATTGGACGACTCAGAAGTGTCTAAATTACAGGGTCAAGTCAAGCAAGCAGAGTTGAAATCCGGTTACTATGTTCACATCGAAAAAGATTCTGAAGTTCATACTTTTGCAAGGCATGAACATTAACTAATGGTACAATAGGTACAATACATGCAGGGTTATATATAGGGGTTTTTATTATGTTTGTAGGATTTTTTTCTTTAACGTTCTAGGTTGATGTTATCACCAAATTTGGCATAGAGAATACTTTTCAGCTCCTTTAACTGTGCATCTAAACCGTCTTCTTCACTTTCCAATTCATCGATTCTAGCCTGCGTAGATTCTAAATCTTTTTCCAACTGCTCGACGACTTCTTTTTGTTTCAAATGCAGGAAAATGACACCAACTTTATACAAAACCGGCTCTTCTTCATCAATTAATTCAATTTCTAGTGAAACGTCATCGAAATATTCCTTTTCCTGTCGTTGTATGTTTAATTCTTGTTCTATAGCGTCTTTCCTCATTATAAGCTTGGAAAATTGGTTGATCTTCTGTTGATCTTCGAAGGTAACCTTCGTGGTGTTCTTTTGACCTTCAGGTAGTAATTCCATCTTCAATGCCCACTAAGACGTCTTATCCTTTGTCTCTTTGTTCGAACAATTCGTTGAAATGAGTTCAAGTACTCAATTTTTTTTTTTTTTCACTATCTAGAGTAAAATAGCCGAATATAAACCAGAAGTTAAGGTGATGAGCTAGGGCTAGAAAAAAAATATATATATATCATTATATATGTGAAAAGAACTCTTGAAAACCCTTCCCAATTCTGTGGCATGCCTCTATGATTTGTTCATCATCATTAGCATAGGCAATAGTGATTCTTACAAAATCGCAGGTATCCTTGGAAGCCTTAACGTCAACTGCCATCCTGTAGCCAAGAACCACTTGAACACCACTCTTCAGCAGTGACTGGTTCAACTGATCCATCTTTTTAGTGATAATATCGTAATGATCTGATTTGGACAATTCTTTTTCAGGCCAACTTGGTTTTAAATCGATAAACATACCTGCTGATGGTTCCATAACTTGGAAAAGGCCCTTATTGTAACCTTCAGTTTCATACAGAGCCTTAAATGCAACGTTACGACGATGTGTATAATACCCAGCGACTTTCATCAACCATTCCACCCACCCAGTGACCATGGAATCAATTGATGGTTCAGATTCAGAACTGTGCTTTTTACCCATCTCCTTAATCACGGCATAAACCAGTGCTTGCGAAACACCGCTAGGAGCTCTGGTGGTGACTTCACTCATGTTGAAAATACGTTCTGTTAAAAATTCGTTGGCAACCACGAAGCTTAACCGTAAACCTGGAGCATACAATTTAGAGAAAGTCTCTAATCTAATCACTCTTGCATCTGTATCAATAGTCAAGAAACTCTTAACCAAGTACTCATCAACGTATTTCTGGGCCGTTAGAGACTTGTCATCTCAATAAGCATTTTTCATTGGTTTTTTGGTGTCATACGGTGGGAAGAATAAGTATCCATACGGATCATCCTCCACTATTAGGAAATCGTGCTTTTGAGCAATTTCATAAATGCGCTTCCTCTTGGTAGGTGACAGTGTCATACCAGTTGGATTCTGACCTGTAGCCACAGTGTACAATGCTTTTGGTTTGTTTAAGTGCTTGTAGGGGCCAACTGACCAGTTATCTAGCAAATCCGCCAATCTATCAACATCAATACCTTGCTCTTCAGGATTTGCTGATAACTGCATTTTCACTGGGATCACATTGGCACCTTGCAGTTTGATATTAGAGATTACCGGTGAAAATGTAAATTCCTCCATCATCACAGTGCTGTCTTCATCACATAGAACCTCAAATACCTTGTACATGGCATCACTGGATCCATTTGCCATGCAGACGTCCCAGCCTCCATAAGCAGGCGGATTGATACGTTCGATCATCTTCTTGGCAAAGGACACTAGCGGCCTCATACCCTCAGTGTTCGTGTATTGCAATGACATCGATAGTGGCATTTCCGTAGGTTCATTTTTATCCATATGCACTTTCATTCCATTCTGACTGTGATTCTTTTCAAAAGGGTGGCTGACAACATGTAAATCAATCGAGTCTACTGGAAAGAAGCCAGCATTGGGCATACCACCGGCTAATTCAATCACACCGGGTCCTGGTGGATTATCCCAAAATTTTACCAATTGCTTAGCAGCATCTCTTCTTGAAAGAAATGAGGAGTATCTATTCTTTAAAGTCTCGAAATCAAAATTTGACATGTGAACTATTCCCGTGCTTCAAAGTTGGTTATCAACAATATGCACAATAGCCGGAGTGACAATGCTTTACTCACTCAGCATCGTTCCTCTTTTATATACCCCTAGATGTGTCAAATAGCAGATGACACCAAAATGGAAATTCGGCATTAAAATCGCAGCAGTACACCGGAGATACTATCATGCAACCGCCTGGGCTGAATCACTTACAGACCTATTAAACATTTATCACACTTTATAAGTATCTCTAACCGGTTGCAGCACGAATTTGCAGCTTTTCTGGCCCATCAGCAATTTTACTACAATTAAAAGAAAGATAAGATCGGTGTCAGTATACTATAGGGTAATCCGAAAAAAAAGAGGCGAATCCAACGAACGAACCCCATCAATTTCCACATACTCGAGAATTCTTAGACACTGTACAGTTGCGGAATACGACAGCATCAACAATAAATAATAATGTACTTTTTTTTTTTTTTTGATATATCGGCAATTTAAATATATTCTCGAGGATGTCATAGATGCTACAGCCGTGCGTGCGTCATGGAAGCTTTGCAACACTTCTATACCATGTACTGAATATTCTATAAAGATAACAAATATTCCCTGGAGATCATGATTCAATATAGTATAAGTAGAGCTGTGTCTACCCACGTTCTTGAAATATAGTTTTCTCCAACTACACGTGCCTGTCAATTATTTACAACGACACACTGTCGTCGATTAATCATCGGAAGCCCACAAGGTTCAGCCATGTGGGACGAAAATCAAACAATACTGGAAGACAGCAGTATCAGCCTCTTGATGGCATGCACATACGGATTTATTAAATAATTAATACAAATTCACTCCAAAAGTTGATATAAATAGGTAGTTAAAAGAAGAAAAGCATTTAGCTTAGAATCTAAATGATTGTACCTCTATTAAATAACCGATGGGCGCCTTCGAAGACGATCTTTTATTCCAATTCTCCCCAGAAATGCCTAAAATTTCATATAGGGAGAAAAATAATGCTAGTTCATTTCTACCCTACACAGTTCCAACGATGACAGCGGATGCTCTCAAAATACCACCACCGAGAGTGCCACAACCCACAGAAGTCCGCGATCAAAGACAGTTTAAACTTCACGAATTAATACAACAACGGAAGAAATTGGAAGAAATGACAAACAGGTATTGGCTCAGAGATGGCGAGATCAGTGAAAGTATGTTCGAAAGCTCCAGTGATGAGGAAGATAATTAATTCAAGGATAGTATTTGGCAACGACTTGATCTAATCTGCTCAACAATTCGTTTTTCCTCTTTGCATCGCACCAAGAACCTTCAATAGAATTGCGGCAGATGGTGGACCAAACTTTGTGGTCCCAGTGTGGGAATTCTTCTGCAACTTTGTAGTAGTTGTCTAATATGTAGCCGCCGAAATACGCAGGATCGTCAGAATTTAAGGAAAATGGCACATTAGCATCCAACAATTTCTGTAGTGGGATTTGGTTCACACGGGAAACCACTTGCAACTTGACGTTGGACAAAGGACACACAGTGAGCATAATTTTTTCTTGTGCCAGTCTCTGCAGAAGCTCTTCATCCTGGACACTGTTGACACCATGGTCGATTCTTGAGACCTGCAAAAGATCCAATGAGTTGCTCACGTATTTGGCTGGTCCTTCTTCACCGGCATGTGCAGTGAATTGCAATTCTGGATTGATCGATCTTGCCTTTTCGTAACATTCAACGAACAACTCAGGTGGGAAGGGTCTCTCAGCGGAGTCCAACCCAATACCGTGGATGGTACCGTCTGATAACAACTTGTTGGCGTCCTCGATGGTCTGCAGACATTCTTGAGGGTCCATATGTCTGAGAAGGCACATGATCAATTTCGAGGTAATGCCCAGTTCCCTCTCGGCTCTTTGACACGCAGTTTCAAATCCGCGGGTAACAACCTCGATGGGGATGCCTCTGGTGGTGTGTGATTGAGGATCGTAAAACACCTCTGCATGGACTAGACCCTGAGCGTGAACTTTTTGGAAATATGCCCATGCTAAATCGTGGAAATCTTGTTCGCTGATAAGCACGCTCGTACCAATGTAGTAGTAGTTCAAAAAGTCTTGCAGATCCTCGAACTGACCGTATCTAGTCTCCAGTTCACCTACGGTCTGAGGGAATTCTGCCGGCAATGTTATACCGTTACGTTTAGCTAGCGGGAAAAGAAGGTCGGGTTCTAGAGTACCTTCGAGGTGTAGGTGGTGCTCACATTTGGGTAGCTCTTTCAAAAAGTCCTGGGAAACCATCTTTGATGAATTAGGAAGAGAAACTTAGGCAAGAGAGGAAAACCTGGGATGAACTGAGATGAGATGAGATGAGATGAGATTTATTCTTCGACGTTTATATTTGAAAAATTTCACCGCGATGAGATGCTCGAGAGAACCCGATCGGGACTCAAATAAAAGAAAAAAAAAAAAAAAAAAAATTAAATGCGAAGCATTTGGATAACCTAATTGTGGGCTATAAGACGTGCATACCACCAAATGCCAGTGGCAGTGAACGACAACCCGTTTATCAGTCGGATGTGTCACGTTGTTCGCCCACAATAGCTGCCAAGAGAAAATTCCGGACTTTTCAGAAAAAAAGGAAAGAAAAAAGAAACAAAAGATGTAAATCAACTCAGATCGGTAGCGGGCTAAATTCAGCAAGAGGTTATCAATTTCACCATTATACTACAGCCGCAACACCTGGGCACTTGAGATGTCACGAACCCGCATTTAGAAGTTCCCGTCAGATGTCCTTGGGCTTCTCGAGGTACCATCGGCACCTCGTTTGCACAACGAAGCTTTGAAGCCGTAGACTTTTCATTTCATTTCATGCCATGCGACAGAACACCAGGCAACTCAACTTGCATGTGGAGCATCACGTGAGCATCACATGCGTATATCATTACCCACGGAAGGCATTACCCGTCTTATCGTACCGGGTAACAAAAAGGACACATTTGTCCTTTTCACCATTTCCCGTAACAAAAAAAAAAAAAGAAAAAAAAAATTCGAAAAAACGCTTGGTCTTTGTTCACATGAGGAGGCTCTTTGGTTGATCAACAGTTTAACAGAGCATTAACTTTCAAACATCGTATTTAACAGAAACAAAACAAAGGTAAAAGAAAGTCTAAAGAAGATTCTATAACTTGTTCTTCAACAGGTATCTTTTCTTTCTATCTGGAGTGTATCTTTACTGTGATTTCGTCTCTGCATTTCTCTGTTTCTTTCGAAGAGCCGTCGCCAAAGCTCTAAACACTCCTCTTTTCAATTTCGACTATTAACCATATAGCCTTTTATTCTTTTTTTTTGATAAAAAAAGAGTAATAGAGAATATAATAGTGACTGCCGTTCTTTGGTTGTTTATGGAGAATAAGACAGGGTAGATCTGGTGGTCTGGTGGCAGGGGTAGAGAAATCTCAGATCTGCAACGGTTTTTATTTTTTAAAAGAACAAAAGAAAAAAGAAAAAAAGAAAGATCAACTAGTACTAGACTTTCTGATCTATTTGTTTGAATTTGTTTTGATTTTCCTTTCGATTTCTATTTTATTATTTCATTTCATAATGACAGCTACGGCGAACACTGCAATGGCAGTTAACCATTTGACAAACACTGGAAATTTAAACAGGATGTCCAACGTTAATACAGCTGCTAATGTTAACATGGCCAATGGCTTTGGTGGTTCCAGTGGTAACCATGCAGCAGCAGGTTTAAATTCGACAGGAGTCGCAGGAGGAGGAGTCGCAGGAGGTTTACCAACGAATGGAACCACGGCTGTATCAGGAGGAGGAGCTGGTTCATCAGCGAGGGATGATTCTACGATTGTGGGGCTACACTATAAGATTGGGAAAAAGATAGGAGAAGGTTCGTTCGGTGTTCTTTTTGAAGGTACCAATATGATTAATGGTGTTCCTGTGGCGATTAAGTTTGAACCAAGAAAGACGGAAGCACCGCAACTGAAGGATGAATATAGAACTTATAAAATTTTGGCGGGCACAATAGGTATTCCACAAGCTTATTATTTTGGTCAAGAGGGATTGCATAACATTTTAGTCATTGATTTATTGGGCCCATCCTTGGAAGATCTTTTCGATTGGTGTGGACGTAGGTTTTCAGTGAAGACTGTTGTGCAAGTTGCGGTGCAGATGGTTACGTTAATCGAAGACTTGCATGCACGTGATTTGATCTATCGTGATATTAAACCGGATAATTTTCTAGTTGGTAGGCCTCAACAACCGGATGAAAACAAAGTGCATCTAATTGACTTTGGTATGGCTAAACAATATAGGGACCCAAAGACGAAACAGCATATTCCTTACCGTGAGAAAAAATCGTTAAGCGGCACAGCTAGATATATGTCTATCAATACACACCTGGGTAGAGAACAGTCCAGAAGAGATGATATGGAAGCAATGGGCCATGTTTTCTTCTATTTCCTAAGGGGTCAATTGCCATGGCAAGGTTTAAAGGCACCGAACAATAAGCAAAAATACGAGAAAATCGGTGAAAAGAAGAGAACGACAAACGTTTACGATTTATCGCAAGGTTTACCAATACAATTCGGGCGTTATTTGGAGCTTGTGAGAAACTTATCTTTTGAAGAGACTCCAGATTATGAAGGTTATCGTAGATTACTATTATCAGTATTAGATGATCTAGGACAAACAGCAGATGGTGAATACGATTGGATGAAATTAAACGGTGGCAGAGGTTGGGATTTGGCAATAAATAAAAAGCCAAATCTTCACGGTTATGGCCATCCAAATCCACCAAACGAAAAAGCTCGTAGACATAGGTCTAAAATGGCAGGCGCTGGCGTTCATCACCAGATGATGCAATCACCTCATAATCAACAACAAGTGTTACAACAAGCTCAAATTCCTCCAGGACAAGCGGCTCAATTGCCACAGATGAACATGGCAGGCTTAAACACAAACGATGATCCATTGGGTCGGAACGGTGGTATGAATAATCAATTTGCACAGGCTAAATTGGATCCAACGTCTTATGAAGCTTATCAGCAGCAGACTCAAAAGAAATACGCTCAACAGTTGCAATATCAACAGCAACAACAGCAGACTGCTGCTGCCACTGCTCCAAATACTAATCAAGCAAGATTTCAACCTTCGGCGGGTATGAATGGTTACAGTTCATCAGGCGGATTACCACCACAAGCCACGAATAAATACAATTACCAAAAGCAGCCAAAGGCAATTCCACAGCAGCATAGTGGAGCTAGTGGCAGACAACAAAAAAACTTGGACGATGCTTCATTCGATACTGGTAAAGGTTTCTTCAGTAAATTTGGCTGTTGCTGAAAAAAAGAAAAAAAGAAAAAAAAAATTATTGATGTCTTTTCTGTTTAAAATCCTTTGGATCATCTTTCATCATCAACAATCGGTGCTATAGATAAGAATGCGATTCGATTCAAACGATACTTTAAACATGTTTATCTCACAGAAATATGTGTAATATACATATACATAATAAACACATATATATACGTCAACGTATATCTCCATACTTCTCATATATATATATATATATATATTTATTTCTATGTTCTTCTATCTAGGCTTTTAAATTTGGTACATCAGTTCCTCTAATCAGATATAAAGTATCCAAGTCGCTAATCTGATTAGCCACACGGCCTGATGTCTCTAATTGTACCATCTCACCTATGCCCTGGTCTATCTTGTACAGAGACAATTTATCCTCTTGTTTCGTCTTAAAATTATCATTACGATTTGGGACCCCGAATTGTTGCGCAATTGCATCTAGAACTCTACCGATCGGCCAAATTTTATTCACATAAAATGATTCCCTCTTAGCATCCTTATCTCTCTCTTCGTCATGAACCACATAACACCAGATATATATTCTATTAGCTACTGGAATTCTTTCGTCTCCAACAGCGTTCTTTTTCAACTGCGAAAGTTGAACCAATTTGCTAGATGAGCTCTTCTTGGAAGTGGACTTGTGGACGGTAGACCTTTTGAAAAATCTTGTCAGTTTGTCTAGCGTACCCTGGCTGATCTGTGATTTAATGGGCTTCAATTCCGGCGTGAGTGGCGAACGCTGCTGCTGCTGCCGTTGTTGTTGAACCCTTACGTAACCTTTCTCCGGCAAAAGACTCTTGAAGAACTTTTCATCGTTACTCTTCAAAGATCGCGGCGACGGCACCCTTTGATTATTCCTCTCTTGATCCAATAGCCACCGGCAGTGGTGTGATTCCTTTGTCCTATGTATCTCACAAAAATCCAAGTTACAGAACCTACAGTGGAACGGTAGAAAATCTAGCTGTCTGCAATACGCACAGTGGGTCCCCACATCTAGCATGCCCGTCTCTTCAGTCATCACTGCTTGTATCTTTGTATGTGTGTATGTGTAACCTTAGCAATGTGTTGATGATCAACTTCTGAAATTTTCAACAGTTCTACATGGTTCCGTCTACTTCACATGGCTTTTTTTATAAATACTTTGTTGATTAGTCATGTCAAATCTATTACCTCGAGCTTAGGTTCTGTTTCCCGTTCTAGTTTATTCTCGTCGTTTCTTCCTTCATCGATTATTATGACGTCTTCTTGTTCATGTTGGTAGTTACTAGCGTCACCACACGACCTGCTATCCTGAACCCTTCTCTGGGCTGCCAGCGCAGCCATTTCCCTAGGCGTTCCTCGAGGAGCTCGAGAACCACCCAGTTTGCGACCACGGGACCTGGTAGGCCTCTTCTGTAGTTGTTGTTGTAGTGGTGGCAGACGTGCACTACCACCAAGTCGACGGCCGTGTCCTAGGAATGTATCAAATAGACCTTGTTGTTCAATAACCCATTGGCGTGCCGTCAAGTCATCCAGCTTCGAATAGAACCTGTTATCATGCGGCCGGTGCAGATTATGAGTTAATTCATGAAGCATGGTCCCCATTATGCCTTCCATCGGTAAGAATCTAAACTCATCGTTAGGATTTCTCAGTCTTAGTAAAATCTTGGCACCTCTATTTACATTCATACCCAGCAGTCGTTTGTCTCTAGGACAGAACTCCACCAACATTCCCACACGGAACTTATTCTCTTTCATTATATAGGATACACGTTTGGCTATTTCTTTGAGCAGTGACAGTGCATCATCTCTCGATGGTTTCCTCTGTAAGACGGCTACTTTTTGAATGTGAGGATTTGCATGGTTCTTCAAATCACCTATCATTCGGATGAGACTGCCACCGGTCAGATCCTCGGGCTCTTTTACTACTCGAATAGATTACAAATAGCAGTATTATTACTATTCTGGTTCTTTAAGGTGCTGTGCGCGAAGAAATCTATTTAAACTTCAACGATGCAGGCAAAGTTTGTTGAAAAGAGAACGATTATAAAAGGAAGGATAAAAAAAGATTATCCAGGGCATCAGGGTATAGTTTATCGAACTTAACGTAACTTCCTTCATAATGGCAGGTGAAAAATCAAGTGTCCCACTCAATGGCACAGAGAAAAGTAATGAATCCATAAGTAATTTGACAAGACCACAGTTGTTCTCACTGTACGACGAAGATATCACCAAGAGTGCGGATTCTGAAGATTACGAGAGACTTAAGTCAAGAGGTAGTGCAGCAAGTTCTTCAAGACCATCATCTTCCAACTCACAACTGGAACAAAGACCTACACCAGGCAAGAAAAGATGGGCAGCGTTGTTTCAATTTATCTTCTCCATGGCGGTGCTCTCGGTTGCCGGAATTGGCTACCACGAATTGTCTAGGCACCTACACGATAATCATAAGTTGCATCCAGAACTGGCTTCAAGACCATTGTTGGTCGGTGTCCAATTATCCCAATTTTTCACAGGCGACATGGTTCCTGACTGGGTAGCATATGCATTTGAAGGGATTTTCTTTGGCTCCTGCTTTCCATTGATTGACTACATCTTTTCCATCAAGACCCACCATGCATCCTGGTTATCTATTTTAAAGACAGTCAATGCGATGCTGGGTGTTACGTTCGGCATTCGTAAAGTTCAGTGGTCATCGAGCTTACAGGCAGCTGTCGCATGGGGTTTATTAAATATCATACTCTGGCTATTTTTCGATGGAACGATCTCCATGTTCGTCACTTGTTCCACTTTGGGACTGCTATCCTGTGCAACGTGCTATAGTGACATCACTGACAAGTCCCAACTACTGTATTTCGTGGACTTTTACTTCCTGGGACTGCTGCTGTTCGGCGAACTGGGTAGGTACTTATTCTCAACGAGCTTTTAAAATGTCAACGTATATTTATATACATATACAACACACATATATGTAGCTTGCGTTAGTGAACTGATAATTAACGAGATGAATTTTGTTCTAAACGCAGCTGGAAACGACTCAACCAAGATAAAAGAAGAAGGGACGACAAATAAACTTCATTTGGTAGGGGATTTCGATGGTGGTCCCGATGAGATGGAGCCTTGTCTCGAGATGGAATCTCTCGAGACGCAATCCCCAGCACTGTTACTCATTCTTCTGCGTATTATCGATTCCCTAAGACCGCTTGGATTCGTCACTGGTAAGTTATTATTACTGGTTGCAACATCGGGTTCACCTTTACCAGCCTTGTGCAGTGCATAATCACCACTGTCGAAGTATTTGCGTTCTTGCATCTTGTGCTTGAACAAATCCTTCTTTGACGGTAACCTACCGTACATCTTGTACAGTTTTAGCTCCTGAGGATTTAGTTTAGATGTGTCTACGCCCTTTGAATCCAGAGATGTGAGATCAACGTTACTATTGGTAGGAGAAATGTCGCTCATGATTCTTGTTCCGTTCAGTTACACTCGAATAACTAACAAAAGGTTCAGTTTTCTGATGCTGTTAACAGTCTACTGCATCCAGGGATTTCTTGATGTGTAGAGTTTGATTTAAACCTTTTCAAGTGCACTTCAGAATTCCCTTAACCTATTCTTCTGTATATTTCGTCTATATTTTCGATTGATGGTGATTAAGGTACAAGGGTATCTGGACTTTTCTGCATACTAAATGGGTTAGCAATAGGTCACAAGGAAATAGTCACCTTTACCAAGTTACCCGAAACCTTCAAGAAGAGACAAGTTCGAAGTAAAGTGAACTGTGCTGCAAGATATCTGCGTAAGACCGTAGCTGGCAGATTTGCATTTCAACTATTTGGTTCGAGTATAGCTGGTAAAGCATTTACAGAGTAGAACTTTGGCATGGTTGCAAAGTTCAAGTGGGAATGGATGGTCACGACGATTGTGACCATCTTGATACCTCTGGCTGCTGGATGGCAACGAGGTTATCAAGATTATAGAGTGTGCAGATTTTATGACCAGGACTACGAAGCCGTGCTACAGCGTGTTAAATCTGGGACGCCGATGGACTATGACGTTTGGGCAATGAATAGCGAATTTACCGACGTCAGGTTACCAAAATGGTTGGGTCAAGTCGAAGGGTGTGAAGTCATAATCGAAGATTTGGATGAGGCTATCGCCGCTACCATGCCACAGGAAGTGCAGGGCAATGCCAATTCGCTAGAAGAACAGACGACCTTTAAAGTTGGCAATGGTGACTTCTTCTTCCAAGGATACAGAGATTTGGAAACTATCTATACATGGTACGATCTATTAGAACGTACCTTCCCGAATTTAGTCAAAGTAGAGACCGTTGGTGAGACATGGGAAGGTAGAGCGCTAAAGGCTTTACACATCTCAACTAACAATCCTGAGACCAATCCTGAGAAAAAGACTATAGTAGTAACAGGTGGTGTTCATGCTAGGGAATGGATTAGCGTCACGTCGGCATGTTGGACAGTGCACCAGCTATTGACACACTACGGACAATCGAAAAGGGAAACAAAATACTTAGACTATTTGGATTTCTTAATCATACCAGTTTTCAATCCAGATGGTTATGCCTACACATGGCAACACGATCGGCTGTGGAGGAAAAACAGACAAGAAACGTACTGGCCCAATTGCCCCGGTATTGATATCGATCATTCTTTTGATTTTCAATGGAACAGCACTGAGGAGTTTCCCTGTAGCGAAGATTACAGCGGTGAAAAGGCGTTTGAGGCCATTGAAGCAGATTCTTGGAACCAATTTTTAAACGTTACAAAGGGCCAATACAAAATTCATGGATATCTAGACTTCCATTCGTATTCACAAGAGGTACTCTACCCCTATGCGTATTCCTGTGACGCATTGCCAAGGGATTATGAAAACCTATTGGAGTTGTCCTTTGGGTTAGCAAAGGCCATTCGTAACAAATCTGGTAAGCACTACAAAGTAATCTCCGCGTGTGAAGACCGCGGTTCTGATTTATCACCGGGATTGGGTTCGGGTTCTGCACTTGACTTCATGTACCATCATAGGGCCCATTGGGCATTTCAATTAAAACTAAGAGACACTGGGAATTTGGGATTTTTACTTCCATCCAAATACATCGAACCAGTTGGTAAAGAAATTTATGCCGCTGTCAGTTACTTCTGCTCATTCATTTTAAACCCTGAACTATAGATTTTTCAACTTCTCGTAAAGATTGGTTCGACTATTTATCCAAAAAGTAACGGCCATTACAAGACCAATGTAAATGATAATTTTGTAAAGATCAACTGGTATACCTAATTTTGTATTGATTACTGAAACGTTGATGGGTATTTTTGTCAATCGATTCAATGGTGGCCAAGAATCTGCCAACACGTTGAATTTTACGAATATTCTTGCCTCGTCACTTTTGGTGTTTTGGAACTCCGTTGAATGTGGTATAACTATCCAATCCATATCGGTTACTGACACCGGATCTAAAGCGGTCCAACAAATCTTGATCTGATACGTCTCGTCAACCTGTAAATTTTTCAATTCTACATATGTAGGGCTCTCAATTCCACAAGAAAAGGTAGCCTTGGCAAGGTTAGAATTATGAAGTGAGATATACCTTGGGTAAGAAGATGGCTCGTCGGAGTTTTTGCTCACTGGAAAATCGCTAGGCACATGTAAAAGAAATGATTCCGTATTTGCACTAACGATAACGGCGTATAATAATTGTAGCAAAAGGATCAATCTCATCTTGTGCTGTTATCCTTTTAACTACTGATTTGCTTCAACTGTTCACCTCATGGTAAAGCCTTTTTTGCCTTTACCATCCTTCCACTGACCGAAAAAAAAGAAAAAAAAATAAAGTAAGGTTCATCACCAGTAGTATTGACAAAGCCAACTAATCATTACTCTAACAAACCATATCAAGGTCGATATAATCATATTGAAATGTCAGAAGAAGTTGGTGATGATGATGACTATCTCTTTGAGAAGTTTGTAGCCGAGACGAATGCAAGATCAGACAGAGAGCAGGCTAATGAGACGCAACAGAGTGATGAGGAATTGCAACAAGAGTTGAGGGCTGCTATTGATAATATCATTCATGCACTAGAAAGGGAGATGCAACGGGAACCACACCCAATGAGAGATGTACAACCAAGAACCAGAGATGACAATGGGAACAACAACCAAGAATCCCTATTTGTACAACGAAGACCATATTTGAGACTTTTAATTACGAACCTACTGTTATTTGACTATTTTGTAGTCGTTCTACTTTTCCCCTTCTCACTTTACAACGTTTTAAGGAGTGGATTCAGCATTATAACCCTATCAGAGAACGATTTTCTTTCGGAAGTGGTAACGTACTGTCGTCATGTCAAAATATTTGGTGACGATGGTAAATCTTTATTGGTCTATGGTGAAAGTAATCTAGGATTATTAGGTAAATTCCATAACATAGTGGTCTTCTATACATCGCCATTGGCTAGGTATCTGGCCCAGTGGGTGCCCATTGCTCCAGATCACTTGATTCGGCAGATCTATGTGAAATTTTACCAATATTTGGTCAAGTGTTCTACGGTATCTATCTATTTGACCTACGGGGTCGGTGGGACCGTGTATCTGGCCATGGCAGGATTTTTCTTTGCAGTTTGCATTGCCATCACTCTGATTAGGCGGTACAAGAGTGTACATAGGATGGTTGCTGGCAGCCTTGAAACCGCTACAAGAATACCTGGGGTGTGGTGAGCAGCATATGATTTGATTTGATGACTACAAATATTTGAGCGCCTAAATATATAAAGAAAATGTATATAAGTGTACTAAAGCATGCGAAACTGTGCGTATACAAGGAGTTTCCGTTGGGGGAGGGGGTCCGTTGATTTGATACTTGGCATTATGACTTCCTATGAGCTATGCTGGTCCCCAAACTTGATAGTCACGTGATGGAAAGTTACGTAATTCGCCTTATTGAGTTGCAAAGCGCAGCAGCAGCTTCGCTATAGAATTAGAAATGACCTACATAGAGTATTGTTCGCGGTCGAGCACCTCTAACACTAAGCATTCAAGCCTAGCTTATATTCATGCCCTTGTCGAACCCTATTCATCATCTGATCTGAGCTTACGTATCTGCAATCAGGAACCGTACGAAGCTAACAGTGATATATAAAAAGGTCTTGGATCTAGCTAGGAATTGAAATGTAGTTCTATGCAAGACAGGAAACCTGAAGAAACCACATAATCAACAATTAGAGATTCTAATCGCTAATCATTATTCTTACCAGCAGATAGATCTTGGGTCATTAAGGGATATCACATGGTATATCACGAGGGTTCTGAAGGTTAGAAAATTACTGACTATCACAACCAGAGAGTTTGGCCGAGTGGTTAAGGCGTCAGATTTAGGTTTACTACCTAAACCAGATTCTCTGATATCTACGGATGCAAGGGTTCGAATCCCTTAGCTCTCATTAATTTTTTTTTCAAAATCCCATTCACCTCGCGAAGTCTTCCCCTACAAGAAAAGGTCAATCCCGCTCTCTTTATCAGTAGTACTTCCGCTCGTATTCTCGACAAAACATTAACAACCCATGAAGTAAAAGTGATAAAAACATTTAAAGCCCATGTAGATCAGTCAAGGAAAAGTCATTCAATTTCTCCCTTTACAATACGCAGCAGTCTGCCAACGCTCGACTATGCGTTTCTCAACCTGTGCTAGCTTAGCTGCTTTATTTGAGTTCACCGTTGCAGGTAGATGGACTGAAGAATGGCCATTTTCAGGCTTACCTTCGTTTGCAAAACTGCCATTTCACAGATGTCTAGTTGAAAACCAAGACTTCGACATCGCACTGCTTGGTGTTCCATTTGACACTGCGGTTTCTTTCCGTCCAGGCGCACGATTCGGCCCTCAAGCAATACGCCGTGCATCACAGCGTCAAAACGGCTTGCGTGGGTTCAATGCCCGTGCTGGTATCAACCCCTACGAAGATTGGGCCCGCATCATAGATTGTGGTGACATCCCTGTCACACCAATGGATAACCAGTTGGCATTACAACAGATGGATGCAGCCTATGATGAATTGATTAGTGGGTCAAACACCAGCAGCAGTGCCTCCGGATCATTTCCAAGACTTGTATCCCTTGGTGGGGATCATTCAGTAATTTTACCAGCCTTGAGAGCCTTGCACAAGCACTACGGTCCCATCTCTGTAATTCATCTGGACTCTCATCTCGATACCTGGTCTCCTGACAGCTATCCATCTTACTGGCATAGCAACACTTCGGAGTTTACACATGGCTCCATGTTATGGTTGGCCGCACAAGAGGGCCTAATCAACAAGGGCCACTGTGTGCACGCGGGACTCCGCACAAGACTCAGCGGCACTGATTGGTTCGACTATGAAGAGGACGACAGAGTTGGTTTCCACAGAATTCACGCAGATGAAATGATGGATTTAGGACCTCGCGGTATAGCGGAACAGATCAAGAAAATTGTGCCCAAGAACGCTCCTGTCTACTTAAGCGTGGATATCGACGTTCTAGATCCAAGTGCTGCACCGGGAACAGGTACCGTAGAACCAGGTGGATGGCTCACAAGAGAACTGATCTCACTAATTCGCCATCTACAAGGTTTACCACTTGTCGGAGCAGATGTTGTAGAAGTTTCACCACCTTTTGATCATGCGGATATTACTGCGATGGCTGCTGCACAAGTTGCCTATGAGATCATTACGAATATGGTGCAGACTCCATTAGAATTAGAGACGAGAAATTTCTTCTCGAATACGTAAGATATTTTCTAGAAGTTGAAATTCCGATATACATATGTTGCGATGGCAACATGAGGGTCTTTTTGACGAATGTTGACTCATTCAGAAGGAGTCAGTATATCCCGCAACACCAATTTTTCTTTTCTTTTCTTTCCGCGTTTCTTTTCCTAATTTAGTTCATCTTTTTTTTTTCATTCATTGCCACATCGTCCGATATCAGTTTGCGGTTCTGAAACGAATCTAAAATAGTGTAATAAAAGGCAGCGGGGGTATCGGCACGCCAGGGGGTAGAAGGACGCTAGGCAGAGAATTGCAATAGCTATCTACACGGAGATAGAAAGAGGATAGGCAGAAAGCGGTAGGGATCTCCTTCCAGAGCCGAGTGGAATTCACACGGGAGGGTCCGCCTAGAAATTGTGCTTGGACGCGTTTTGAGACACATTTTCTCTCCTTAGCGGCTTATTGTTTGCCACATTACTTATAAACAACTACAAACAGGTATACAAGGAGTAGTGAGTAGTTGTTTAGAGTCGTTAGTACTAGTGTCGATAGATAAAAGAGAGGCAGTTGGAGATAGTCGCCTGGAATGCCCAGCTTGGCTAGCTCGATCCAGGGGGAAACACCACGTTCTATTAAAAGTGATGAAGTGCCACATTTCGAAGACGAAGGTAATGAACTTTTACAGATTATAGACGGGGAACCGGCAAAACCTCCGCCGTATGCTGCTGTCAATCCGAACCGGAATATACGTTTCCCCGTTTATGAATACGAAGAGACAAGATCTGTACCGCCATCCTATAAACCTACTGTGGAAGAGTGTACCGTTGTTGGTGTCAAGTGGGAATGGTCGACGCCGTATGAATTATCACCGGTTAAACATTGGCATAATTACTTGATGGAGATCAACTCGACACAGCTAAATTTTTACGACATTGATCCAGAGTTGACTCAGGGGATTAAGAACTATAGTAGTGGGATTGACGAAACTCAGCATTCTCATTACCTTTTTTCTCTGTCTAAAGGTGCCTCGTATCAGTTTAACAGATCTGATCAAGAAAAGATCACTGCGACTTTACAACGTAATAAATCAAAATTTCTCCATCCATCGAAACTTTGCAAATCGTTTTCGTTGCAATGTGCCAAAATGGGCATACCGACGGATTATACTAAGAAGACATTTGTGTTAAGGATGAGATGTGAACAGGAGCAGTTTATGATAAATTTTGCCCATGTTGATGACATGATTATGTGGTCCGTTTATTTGCAAACGGGTATCTACGTCTCGTTGGACTTGGATCTGAGAGAATATCCCAATTATAGAATCGTTCCTCGAAGACGTAGAGCTCCTCCAAATAGTGGTGGTCGCAGTAGCCGTAGCAGTGGCAGTGGCGGTAATAATAGATTTCGCAGACCTGAAGGCCCACAGAGGTCTCATTCTACGGGTAGATTGCCCCTGTCAACATCTTCTTCAACTGGGAGAGGTAGTAGTAGCGGCAGTGGTAGTACCACCCCAACATCGGGTTCGCGCATGAAACCGCAGAGAAGCACGTCATCGGGATTGTTACCAACTTTACACAAACGTCACACGTCTTCCGGTGCAGTACCTCAGGTGTCGTTAAATGCCTCCCGTGGTCGTAAAGTGAGTCCTGGTGCTGGTAGTATCACTGGGGAGGAGAGTCCGCATTCGATTAAATCGAAGCTGAAGCATCTCTTTAAAAATGAAGAACCTCCAAAATTGGTAAGCAGTAGAAGTAGTGGTCATTTGGCAACGCTCCAGAAGGAACCACGTTTGAAAACTTCACCTCCAAGAAGACCACCATTAAGTTTTGATGATACGAAGAGTAAATTCCATGTCGGTGATTTAAATTCAGTGCAAGAAGATGTTGAAACCGAAAATCAAAGTCCATCTTGGTCCAAGAGTTCACCATTACGTCATAGTGTTTTGCAAAGACCTACAGCGAGACGTATGGTGAGTTCGCCGCTGCTCTCTGTACCTGGACAATCTTTAGACTTGAGGTCACCACCCAGTTCTGCTAGAGCATCGCCAACGCCAACACCAACGCCACCAGATGGGTCCATTTCATCGTTACCGGGAACTCCTACACAGGGAGAAGCTGAAGAAGTGCAACAGGTGCGTCGCGAGCACAATGACCCTGTAATGGCCGATCTTCATGCACAAATTCGTGCATCTTTTGCAGATGACGATGATGATGGCGAAGGCGAACTGGATGATACGGAATTAGCTAGTAGTCGTACTGGTAGAGGTGGTCATAGTGGTGGGGGGTCTGTTTATCTGGAGGAAGGTATTTTCCATGAAAATGATGATGATTACGTTTACACTCGAAGACCTCAGTGTAACTCAAGGGGTAAAGACAGCAGCTTCAATAAGTGGAATCTGCCAATCAAGGAATTATCGCGTGGCAGATATATCAGGGATTCGTTACGTTGCATAAGGCCATTAAATGATGATGATAAATGGATGGGCAAAGTCGTCTTTAGACCTTATAGGCCTCCTGAATTCCCCACTAATAATTTACCGCTGCCTTATGGAATCACACCAAAAATTCCTAACCTTCATACAAAGGTAAATCCGTGGGAGATGGTTGATTATAAGAGAACCAGGAATCATTATTTGAGACCTTATATAGTTGGGCCTACCGGACTAGTGAAAGCTAGTGCGAAGCCACATAACATATATGAAGGGGTGTAGATAAGAACAGTGGTTATGAGCAATACGTTTTGTAAGATTCAAGCGAGCTCAAGAAGAAGAAGAGAAGAAGGGGTTGTGGTGGTTAATAATAGTATTATCGATATCATGACTATATTGGTTTTATAGAAAGAGGATGGAAGGAAAAAGTCAATACAAAAAAAAAAAAGTACAATAACATGTCTATTGAATAGGAATACGCCAGCGCAGGTGATCTTGATAGCAACCAAAGTTAAAAGAACGATAAAAAACGAAACAAAGTAATAAAGATAATTCTTATCCTAATCACTTGCAGTTTGAAAACAGGAAAGAATAGATCCGCGGATAATTCATCTAAGCAATGACGCAGATGGGATCGTAGTTGCTGCCAAGCATGTAGTTGTCTTTCTTGTCAGAAGAGTTGTCCTTCTTGGTGGCTTGAGCGGTAGTTGGTTGCATTGTTAAAATTAAAGTTCTGTTGATCGGATTGAGTTGTAGTCGTAGCTGGAGAGTGCTGCTGTTGATGCTGTTTTCATGGAGTAAAAGATAATCTATCCATCAACTGGATTATAAGCCATGCTTATATACCTTAGATCTCACGAACCAATGCTGCCTGATGATGTCTTGATTGATGGTCCTAATACAGCGTTGTAACCCATGTAATTTACCCGATTAAGAATTACATGAATGAAACTCTATTGTTCTTAACCCAAAAAGAATCCTCGATGCTTTGTGATTAAAGTTTCAATTTAACCCATGTATATTACCGGATGGAGACTTTACAATAATTTTCCATTAGGACTTAAAAAACGAAACCCGTAAGTTTGTAGTATATAGTTTAGTTCAGCTTGCAACTGTGAGGTTACAGGAGCTTTAATTGAAAAAGTAACGTACTGGAATAAATTGAAAAAAGTAGCTAACATGTAATATCGAAGTAGCTAATTTCTTATCGCGAGCATATACCGGACTAGTCTTGATCTTAGTGTCTTGGAGGAGTTTTGACATTAATGAGGTGTTTACGTAGGGATCAACAATTAATCAACTTGCATATAGCTTAATGCTGAATAGGAAAACTGATGAGATACTGCTAGCTGTAATAATAACACAATGGTATCAATCGATTTGGGAAAACACTACCGTAGATCTGATCTTTTGAGGATACATTCGAGCAAAAAATATGATAGTCACTTTATTCTTGTTTTCACAGTAGAAAAGGTATTGCTAGGGCAAGGCATAAGGTTATGAAGCAGATGAGTCTAGTTAGATCGAATGGATTAGCATCACTCACATTAAATTGGGGTTCGGCAATGGGTCTAGCAGTATCAGATGGCGACAACGGTTGAGGATTTGCCCTCAAAAAGTCGGTTAAACGACTAAATACTATATTAGAAGTCCAGTCATAGTACCGACCCAGCGGTATCCAGGTTTTTATGATAATAGTAACTATTAGGAAAACGGAACAAGCCCTTAGTATAGATCTAAGCTCCCACCTTGGGATATCCTTATGCATTAGTTTGATGCTAATGTAAAGAACTTGAATGCAATCAGGTCAATGGGTTGAGTTGGTTTGGTCTTGTGGAGCATTTCTCTTTATACCCTTACTAGAGGCTTGAGATTTGAAAAATTTCAACACTAAGCTAATCCTTAATCAAGAAAACAATCATTAAGTTAAAGGAACTGAAACTTTTGGAGGGTCTACTGCGTGTGTAACATTCGTTATGAGCAATTTTAAGAGATCTTTGAGAGAAATTCTTGATTCTGAATATGTTGAGGATAGTGAAGAAGGTGATGATTCGAACCTGAATGATAATTTGAGTGCAGATGATGATGACGAATCACAACATGATGCTAATCTGTGCAACGAATGTAAAGATATGCAAGCTGAAATTATCTGTAATGATTGTGAGGAGAACTTCTGTGTTGTGTGCTTCGAGATGTTGCATAGAGGCGGTAAAAGACGCAAGCATGAATATGTCAAGACTACAGAGGATAAGGTGGATTCTTCACAGCAGCAACAGCAACAACCCCAGCAACAACCCCAGCCAACTGAGGAAGATAAGACTGGGTCTTCACCTGCCCCTGAAAATGTCTCAAACCAAGAGGATTCCATCGATGCTAAGTTGTTGTCACATCTGAAGGATAGTGCTACTTACATTCCCATGAGGCTTACTTTCGAAGAGAGACATCTTTTGAGATTACTAGAAGCCGCTTTGCAAGTCTCAGAATATACGGATCGTGTGGATATTTTATCTTATAAGTCAAAACCCAAGAGAATTGTGGAGCAATTGAAAGAGATCTGCTCAGTCCTATCGGGCTTGGTTGTTGCATCCAATATGAAAATTGGTCAAAAGTTACTTGAAATGAAGAATTTCAGTGACAATGCAAAGTGGTTTCAAGCTGTCTTTGAAATCGGTAGACGTTATAAAATTATGAATCCTGAAAGAATGAGAGATACTTATGGTAAATTATGCTACATGGTGATGGATTCGCGTCTCCCACAAATTGAAGAACATATGGAATTCCATCTTTACAAACCTATAAAAACCGTCAGATCTTTCTTAGTTTCCAAACCAGAGGATAATGGTAAGGCATTAAAAATGTTCGGCGATAAACTCATTTTGTATGCAACTTCCTCTGTCTCACCGGTGGGTAAAACAAGACCTCAGATAAACAAATTGATAAAGCAAAAAGAATATGCTATTGAAACTTTGGCTTCCAAATACAGCAGTAAGTATTACTCAAAGGAAGACATTAGGCAAGTGCTTTATTCCATTGGTGATTACAATGCTTATATCAACATGAATAGGAAACCTATCATTAGAATGTTGACAAGATTGGATCTTTTCCGCCAGCCAGAAATCGCCAAGAAGTATTCGATTGGTATTCAATTTGGTAGACAAGGTGCCCGTTTAACCCACGATCACGAACGTCAATGGCATTATGTACAACAATCTCTCATGCTTTGGTCGATTATCCAAAGGGAGATGATGCGCTTGTGGTATCTGGCAGATATAGATCAATTTGATGGTTCCCAATACAGGCTAGCATCTACAGGTCATGGTCTGAACCGTATTAAACCATGTCCATCGATTTACAAAGAAATGCATAAGATTATCAACGAATGTCGATCCAAGACTCATACCTGGGTCGGATCCTCTGTGGTTCACTTAGGTGATGATGCTGTCCCCAATGCACTGTTCTTCTTGGACAAATACACACAAGTACCTACAATTTTAATTCCATTTGACCAAACTCTACTAAAAATTAATGAGCTGGTCGATAATGACGAGTTTCTGCTCGAATACGTCAATAAAGAATATGGATCTGTGGAAGATTTGAAATTAACCATTTTGCAAGATGCATTTGCTCATATGTTCGATGGTTCTGGTGCTGATAATTTCTTCATGAGTGGATCTTGCATTGACGGTAGATTAACTTCAGCTTGGAATCACTGCAATGAAATTTCTAAAAAGAAGTACTACAATATCTTTTTATTAACTGGTTTCACCGGTTTCAATGGGTCTGAGGGCTTCTCGGCCTAAAAAATGCTTGAAACAAGCTATATGCATACCTATATAAGTCTTTTAACATACTAATTAATATCTTCTCGATGTTTCTTATATTATGGCATATTAGAGGTTTCGGAGTCTGCTAAAATGTCATCTTAAAGCTATTGAATCTTTGGACAAAGACTAAAATTGAAAGATGCTTGATCCAAATGCGGTTATTTATAGCCAACCTGTAGTCATCGACAATGGATCGGCAATTTTAAAAGCAGGTTATAGTGGTGAGGACAGGCCTAATTTTTTAGAGCATTCGATTGTTGGATTACCGAGGCAAGGGTATGTCAATGATGCCAGCAAGGATGATACGTTTGTGGGTAATTCAGCTCAAGAACGTAGGGGTATTTTACAGCTAAGACATCCAATTGATCATGGTATAGTAGAGAATTGGAATGATATGGAATTAATCTGGAGTTATATGTTTAAGGATAAACTGAAGTTAAAGGATATAGATGAACATCCAGTATTGATTACCGAGGCGCCTTTAAATCCTGAGAGTAATAGAGACGAGATTTCTAACGTATTGTTCGAAACTTTTGGTGTGCAGGCCTTGTACGTGGCCAATCCGGCAGTTCTATCGTTGTACGCCAGCGGCAAGGTTACTGGATGTGTACTCGAATGTGGAGATGGTTACAGTTGCTCAGTACCCGTCTATAAAGGGTATACCCTAAAATCAGGTATTAAGAGGGTGGATCTTGGTGGTCGAGACTTGACGGAACAGTTACAATTGCAACTAAGGAGAAGCACCGGTCTATCCTTCACCACCAGTGGTGAAATGGAACTGGTTAGACTGATAAAGGAAAAATCATGTTACGTGGCTGTTGAACCAGATATGGAGGAGGCCAAATGTAGTTACGGGGGAGATCAGATTGGTATGAAATTTAAATTACCCGATGGTAAATTTATTACATTGAGTAAAGATCGATTTCAAGTACCAGAGGTTTTATTCCAGCCCAGCATGATATCTTCTGAATTGAGCAGTATAGCGGAAATTGTATGGCAAGCAATCAGCAAACTCGATATAGATCTCAGACCGCAAATGTGGTCCGACATTTTGTTGAGTGGTGGAACTACGATGCTTAAGGGCTTTGGTAACCGATTAGTACAAGAATTGGATAGGCTGAACCAATCCAAATCAAAGGTAAAGATTTGGGCACCACCTGAAAGAAAATATACTTCTTGGATTGGTGGATCCATCCTAGCGGAACTCTCCACTTTCCAAAGGATAATCGTCACAAAATCACAATGGCAAGAGGACCCTAGTATAATCCATACTAAATGCGGTTAAAGATATCTATCACTAAAGTTATTATATAGACAGATAGTACGATCCTGTCCTATACATTATAGACAGTAGTATCTGTCACCGAAATCACCTAATCCAGGAATCAAATATCTATTCTCATCCAAACCTTGGTCAATCGCACCAGTAACAATTTTGACATCCGGGAAAGCTGCATGGTATTTATCAATACCTTCCTTACTACAAATCAAATTGAGAAAATAAATTCTCTCAGGCTTAACACCCCTTTTAATCAAAACATCAGTTGCCATGATTGCAGAACCACCAGTGGCAAGCATTGGATCTAGCAGAAAAACATATCTTTGCGCAATGTCCTCAGGTAACTTTTCGAAGAACAATTTTGGTTGGGCGGTTTCTTCGTCTCTTTGGATTAGAATTTTACCAATTCTTACAGATCGGCAACAGTCCCTAAGACCTTCCTCCATGGACTCTCCTGCTCTTATGATGGAAACACCACATATTTTACCCATGAACGAAACACCATCAAACGGTTTATCGGTGTGAGTTCTAACGGTCAGTGGCTCTACGGGCAAATGATTCAAACCTTCTTCGACCAAAAGTCTGATAATTCTATCAGAATAAAAGATGAAATCGGGTCTGGCAGTGTTTCTATCTCTAATAATGGTGTATAATCCAGCCAATTGGTTTGACTGATTCAAAAGGTGAACGTTCTTGTATGGCTCAGTAGACATTTGTGGGATAGCTAGCAGATTAACTCAATGTAAGGAGCGAAACTCTATTGTACTGGATACCGATTCCACACTTCAAAAGGTTCCAGAGGGACTCGAGAGCTGTCTATATAAATACTATTCATCTTTCGATGCCAGGGCATCGGTAGACATGTTGAAAATTGAATCACTTGAAAAAATCCGACGGTGATAAGTCTAAACGCGCCAAGATTGGATGGATGCTTTCAAGGCCGAAGTTTGACCGGATTTAACCTATCAGGATGGCTTTCTGTATACCAAATGTGCGGTTCACATTATGCTATGATGGGTGGGCCATTTTACAATTGTATGGGGGATGGATTTTTCCGATACATATTACATGCTACTTAGTTTAACTGTACATCAATCTCAATCGGTATCTTGAATGCTAATTGTTTCTGAACCTTCCTGTGGGCTTAGAGACAGCAATACGGTCCCTCTGATTACAATTAGTCCCAATTCTCTTTTCTTATCTTTGAGGATGAACGAGCTGTCTTCCGGATCCCTCATGTATTCAATAGTCTCGTCAAGCACTAGGTTCATTAATTGATCATAACCCTTTAATACACCTACTACCAGTCTGCCTCCCATCAACTTTACACGGACTCTAGTGTCCTTATACTTTGCCAAATCAAGGATTGCTTCTCTTTTTGGTCCTTCGAACTTCTTTCTTTGCTGTTGTGGTGGTGGATCTTGTCTTGGTTCAGTCTAAGGAAGTTGGAAAGTTAGTAAATAGAATCGATACGAATCTAAATCTTAATGCATTACATACGCCTTCGCTCATCTTTATGCTCTTTTTTCTTTCGTGCGTCAATGTTAATTACTGGTGATGAGTTTACAAGAGCATGTATTTTTCAATTAGAACATGTTCCTTCCTTACATGAAAAAGAGTGGTTCAACAGAGCAAAGCCCAGCAGAGCTCAGGAGTCAAGAGAACTTGAATTATCGATGGTCAGAACTTCTGTCGTTTCATCTCTATGTTCTGTGACAAAAGAATGGGATGAAAATATCAGCTACGTGCAGCTATGTCAGAGGATTGAATCTTTTACAGGTATTGAACCACGTTACATGGGACTTTCATTTGAATTCGACGATGGCAAGAAACTGCAGGTTCCAGAGTCAATGAATCCACACCCCTTCAGAAATTACCCACACGTATCAACCATATTAGTGGAAGACTTGAACGAGAATTCCGTGGTTAATCAATTACAAAATGTAAACGGTACTGAATCAGACTTCCGTATTTCAGACGAGGAATACGCCAAGAGGACCGATAGTGTGTTGCAATGGAAAATGAGAAATCACTATGGTAGGTTTAATCCTGACTTGAGAAGATCACTGGAGTCCTATAGGCAATTACAGCAGGAGAGAATTGACACATTACAAATTGATCAGAGGTGTAGCGTTGAAAGTGAAGGGCAAGCCGAAAGAAGAGGTTGGCTGAGATTCATTGGCACCATAACTGGACTTAGTGATCAAGATATCTGGTGTGGAGTGGAATTTGATGATCCAGTTGGTAAAAACGACGGATCATTCAAAGGCTGTAGTTATTTTGGACCAGTTAAGCTAAACCACGGTGGGTTTGTGAAACCGTTGACGGTTAGAACAGGACCAGAATTTCTGCCGAGGATCAAAGATGATCAAAGTGAAGATGAGATATGACACTTTGCCGGCCCACAGAATCATTCTGGACCTGGAACCAGCTGTTTCTGCCAACTCGTTTCTATCGGTTTTTGTATTGAAGATTGTATATTTAATGTATGATAGTAATGCTCTTTTTTAGCGGCGTCCTCCACACGGTATAGAACGCTGACATTTAACAACAACTGTCTACAAGTTTCTCTGCAAACAGATACTAAAACGCCAATCCAAGATGTCAGATGCTGCTATGAACGTTACTAGTAGCCCTAGTATTTGGAATACATTATACGAAAGGACCAAAACAAACCTAGCGGAGACCGTGGGTGATCTGGACGCCAAGAAGGGACTAAGATTAGTGATAATTGTTGGTGGTTATATCATCATCAGAGGGATTGCTCAAAAAGAATTGGCTAAAAGAAAATTGGATAATGATGTGCGTAGAAGTGAGCAGGAAGCTGCGGCTAAACAACAAGAAAATCTGATTGATAGGCCTGGTAGTACAGCTGCGACGCCGTTTGGTTGGGGCAATAAGACAAGAAGAAGAAGAAAGCAACAGGAAGAAGCTTTTGCCGATCTTGTTGAGCGTGTCAACCAGCAGAAAGGCGGTGTGAATGAAGATAAAGACATTGAAGATCTGCTAGAGGATTAAAATAAATCTACTGGGGACTAATCTGCGTTGTGTGTAGGCATCTTTTTATCAGATTTCAGTATAACAACACTAAAATTCTTGGAGAGAGGACCTCATTGAACGCATAATCAATCATCAGCAATTCAACATCTACGATATCCTGATCTTCTTTCTTATACCTTTGCTTAGTAGTAGGGTATGTATGTATATTGAAAAAAATTTCGAAGCTCATCGCATCGACAAAGAAACATCGTAAGCTTTCTTCAAAATTATAAAGAGTAGTATTGTTGAGACATTTCACATCATTTGATTACATTGGAGTCCCTCATTGATGAGTTTTGGTAGAGGTCGTGGTGGTGGTGGCAATAATCCCACCAGGAATTTGCCCTTTGGACTAGGATTTAACGATGTTGGTGTAAATGAAACGACGGAATTCCCCAGTATACCATTGCCTGTCAACAATCCAATAAACTCTCGAGAAAGATCGCTTGCTGTTACGTATATTAAGTTTAGTCAGACGGTCAAAGATGGTCCTTTTTATACAGGATCACTTTCATTAGCGGTTGACGATAGTGCAGAGGACAGCAATAAGAATGGCAAGAAGAAAAAGCAATCTTTGATAGAGGAAGAAGGCCATATGGATGGTATCGAACGGTATTCTGATAGGTATTTAAAAAAAAGGAAAATTGGTACTTCTATTGATGAGCATCCATATCATTTAGAAGTTTTCCCCAGAGAGCTTTACAACGTTATGGGTATTGATAAAAAGAAGCTCTTGGTCATTTCTGAATTCAATAATAAGGACGATATCTTTACTGGTGGCAAGCAAGATGAAAATGCCGGATTATCCATGATTGAGAAGTGGAAACAGTTGGCTGAGGATGAAGATGATGATAACGACGAAGAAAACGAGAAGAATAAAGAAAATGGTGGTGGAGATGAAGACGTAGATGAAGACTTTGAAGAGGAAGAAGACGATGACGATGATTACAATGCTGAAAAATATTTCAACGATGGTGATGATGACGAATACGGCGACGAAGACGATATGGGTGATGAGCCTGCATTTTGAACATTTTGCATAAAATACTATATCATTCTGCTTTTTGTAAAGTTTATATATACGTAAGGTTACGGCAATTCCCTTTTCTAGTCAAACACTGGCGGTGGTCGCCTTCTAGGTGAATTTGATTTATTTCTTGGGCTTGTTGCCGTTGGTAATGGGGGCAATCGTGGCGCTCCACTCCCGTGAGAAGATAACTCAAATTCAACACTTAAGTTGTCGTTACTTTCAAAACGATGCGGTACTGGAGGTCTTTTGGGTGAATTAGAACTGCTTCGGGATTGTTGTGAAATACTTGGCGGTAAGGGCGGTAACGAAGGATGCCTGTCATCTGCATCGTTTAGATCCACTGTTGAAGTATGACTTGAATGAGTACGACTTGGGTATCGTTCCTCGTCATCCAGAGATGTGACACCAATCGCTTTCTGTAGAGCTTCAATGTCAACTGGAGTTTCTGATTGTTGGTTGTTGGTTGAATTAGTAGGATTTTTAAATACGTTGAGTCTTTCCTTGAGTTTTTTTAAATTTGCAAAATGGAATTTAGTATCACTTGTATTAGTGGCCTCAGTTGCATTGGTTTCTTCGGATGATATCGTTGTACTGGTTCCCACGGATGAATTGAAAACAGGAGGTGCACCGACACCAATAGAATCGGAAAGCGTAGATCTGGAAAGTTCAGGATGGTAGTTTCTCGCAACACCTGCTGCCGGGGTGATTTCCCTCATAGCAGATCCATGGGTATATGGTTCGATGTATGAATGTTCTTGATAATCATCTTGGTCCTCCATTAAAATACCAGGGCTAGAATCACCTGGTAGTGGTGGCACAGGTCGACTCCTTATAGTTGCATCCATTGCCTCAGTGTCCTTGTTTTTCTCTTCTTTACGTAAATTTGGTAAACCAGGATTGAAAGTTAATTCGATGAAAATTGTTCCTGCAAATTCGTTTCTGTCTCTTTTCAATTCATACCAACAACAATAGCCTTCCTTGGGATCTGCTCTTATACCATTGAGTAGATCTACTTCACATCTTCCAATTAGTATGGGCGGTTTCTTTCTTCTATCACAATACGCTTCCACTTGCATTATAGGTCTGACATCCGGCGTGATGGAATATTTTTCCAAGTAATTGAAAACTGGGTTCTGACCTGCTCTAAAAAGAGTATTACTTTCTCTTGTCATATGTGCAATTCTCAATCGGAGCATAACGTTCTGTTTATCCAATTTAGTCAAATTGGGTAGATCCCTTGCCTTGCTCACAAAGACGCACAAAGTGCCTTGATTCCCACTCCATACTTCCGTAGCCATGTTAATTGTTAACGGATACTACTGCTTACAATCACTTTGGCATCAGCCTTCTTTACATCGGTTCGACCGGTCTTCTTGAGTCCTCTCGGGTCTGCTAAATTAGGTTTAGAAGGTTCTCTTTGTCACGTGAATAGGATATTATAAAAAGATATTCTCATAATAATAATAATAATACATAGATAAAATTGGCTTATATTAGATATTTCCATTCTATCTTTGGTATCTGCTGACGTATTCACCAGATCCCTTGGGTCCCTGAGGAAGTCCCTGAGTATTGCCTCTTTTCCCATTGTTATTGTTGTACTTAGAACGGTTATCACTCTGGGGTAATCTCATTTTACTTCTGTTATCGTCGGCTCTGTATCTCTTGGGAGCCCTTTCATCTGATGTTGGTGGTGCTTCATGCTTGGATCTCATGCGGTTATTGCTGTTATCGCCGCTGTTTCCCTGGTCTCGGGAAGCATACGCCTTGTTTCCGTTACGTCCACTTTCAGATCTGGATTGCGAAGGTCTATCAGGAAAGTTCATGGGTCTTGTGCTATTGGGCCTCTTATTCTCCATTCTCTGTGGACCTGGTGGTAAAGCTTGTCTGTTTCTAGAGTCATAGGGTCTATTCCAACCACTTGGTGTACCTTCATGAGAGTCTGCCTTGATATCCCTATTATCACTGGGTCCAGAAGGAGGTTCGTTGTTGTATCTGCTTGGCTTCTTAGCTGGTTCTGTTGGTGTTGCTTCAGAATACATGTCTCCACGGGCTCTTGAATTGTCGCTGGAAATATATTTCACAGCAGATTTAATCTCATCTAGTTTCCTAATGAAATCTGAGTTGTTAGGATAGTAGACTAAAGAACGGAAAAAGCGTTCAAAAATTTCAAAGATACCATTTCTCAAATCACGAATTGGCATGGATTCTTTGTATAACCTTTTCAAATTCTGGTTTTCCGTTGGATCGCTTATGCAGTCAGCGGCCCTGTGCAAATTATTCCTACTAAGATGGAAGCAAACTTCATCCATGAATCTAATTACTTTACCGAAGGGCCAAGTCGAGCTTTGAGGACGTGGAGTCTGTTTGCCGCCAGAGGGTCCGGAGGGTATAGCCTTAAATTTATCCCTATCATCTTCCTTCTTTCCTGCTTCTTTTTCAGCTTTCTTGGTTTCTGCCAACTCTTTAGCTTTTTCTGCTTCTGCTCGTTGTTTTTTATTAAATTCTAGTTGTTTTCTCAATTCGATTTCTTTCTTTTCGTTGGCTAATAAGCTTTCGTAATGCTTTATTTCTTCTACTTCGTTGTCATATTTCTCTTTCTCGTGCTTCTCATCTTCAGTCATTTGACAAAATTCTTCTGATTTACAGGAATTTTTCAAGCGAGCTTTCAAGTGGCCAAATAAGGCATTACTTGGAAGTTTAATATCTTCTCTTTCCTCACTCTGTAATATTTTCTCCAACGCCTTACATGCGACTAAAATTTGTGTATCAATAATTGGGAAAACATGCGAAACGTGTTTCATAAATTCGATACCATTTCTAATGGACATGTAATTTTTGTTAAATAGTAACTCGACAATTTGTTCCGTGAGCAAAGAATTGCAATCGAATAATTCTCGGCGGTATGCGAATTCCTGGTCCGTAGATAATCTCATTTCTTCTAGTTTTCCTATGAGTTGGGAAAAGAAAATACCCATATTACCAGCTTCGGACCGGGTACAGCAGAAAAGCAAAGCGCTTAGTATTCTAGAAGACATGAACACACCCATAATATTAATGAGATCTTTGAGCTCAAATGACTTTAGAAGAAAGTGAGAGCTAAATAATGCGTCTGGTGGTGAAAATAGAACTCTAGGAACGATACAATATTGAAAGAATGACATAATTCTTTCCGTTGAAAGATTTTCCGCCCAAGATTGAGACTGCTCGCCGATTAAACGTTTGGTGTTATTAAATGTCTTCTGATGAGAAATACCACTTACGAGAATATCTTTTATTTGTTTGGAAAATTCATTCTTTTTCTTGGTAGAGGATGATTTCGAAAGTTCTTCTTCTAGCCCAGCCTTCTTCTTATCATATAGTGATTTATCAAACTGTACGTCATATAATGAAAGCTTCCAAAATGTCAGAAATAATTCTTTGGAAATGTAGTTATAGTCAATACCTTCGAAAACAGCATTATGTAGCATGGTATCTGAAGATGGATCTGCTTCTCTGAATTTTTGATCGATATAATTTCTCCAGATGTGGAACACCCAAGATGTCGATACATGAAATTCATTGGTTAAAACTTCTAGTGGTAATACATTACCACCAAATTCTTCCAATGTAAAGCAATATTTTACCAGCTCTATGAAAGACCATAACAAAGTATTCATTTCATCACATCTGGTAGACAAAATTTTATAATGCAGATTCTGAGTATTTGCCTCTCTATTAAGGTTGTATAGGAGGAGAATAAGTTCTGAAATTGTCTTTTGTTTGGCCAGCTGATTTACCAATTTTATCGCCAATTCGCGGTTTTCATCCCTGGTATCGAATATTAATTTTCTTGCCTCATATTTTAGTGGCTCTCCTGAATTTAGCATTATGAGTCTTGTCGTATTAACTTCGTTTAGGTCTCTAATTCCACCTACGGTCGTTATTAGTTCTCTTAGGATGGACACTGCAACCATGTTACCTTCATGCAGGGTTTTTACAATAAAAACGAGAATATTGGTGAGATCCATCCTGGGACAGTCCTTAGCTAATCCTGCGATGTAAACCGAAAGTCTTTGAACCCACATATTTTGATTTACCCCGTCAGTTTGAATTGCCGGTCTATTGTGAGTCAAACGCAACAATATCACAAACTGTAAGACGTCGTAGGCAAAACTATTAAAGTATTTGGTTGTGATTACTACCAATTCAGACACTTTATCATAGTTTTCAATTTGCTTTATCACTGGAACTAAAGTGGCCAGTGGATTAGTAGATACTAAATCAGCCAACTTTCTTGATTCTGTTTCAATGGTGTCCATACTTAGTGACTTCAGAATACTCTTTGCACTTCTCTCGGCCTTGTTGAAACCCACCTTGGGGAGAAGGAAATCATGAGATGTTTTGGAGATCAATTCATTGTATAAAAAATACCTTCTTTTGAAGGGGAAAAATTTCATCAATTGATATATCTCACTAGTAATGGTAGGATTAATTTCGAGAACGGGTACCGTTGGGAAGATAAATTTGCGGACGTAATCTATCCATTTGTTTATAGTTTCTTCCTTTTTATCTTTTTCAGCTACCTCAATGTCAGCAACACCAATTCTACAAAGTTTAGAGATAAGTTGAGGTACTTTACCCAAAGATGGTCCTAATATTGTAAAAAATTCAGTAGATTTCGTAAAGAGCTCCTCTATTGTGTGAAGTTCTTTGAGATCTTTGCGCCACTCTGGATAATAAAAAACGAACCTCGTTCTCATTTCGAAAACTGGGAATGGATTATGTGATTTTCTTTCGGAAACTAATCTAGTTTTTTTAGAGAGCAATCCATTGTCCAACGTGGTTATTAATGATGCGCCTTGTAAATCCTTGGTGTCCTTTAAGACCATAGACTGATATAATGGATTCAATATATTCTCAAACAGCCGTCCTATTAGCTTTGGAATCATATCATTTATGTATACACATTGTGGATGAGTCTTGAAAACATAAAATGCAGGCATTAGAATGCCATGTACCAGCAATCTTTCCAAAAATTCCAACTTGGGTCCATTCAAAACACTCTTCCTTATGCTTTCCTTTTCTAAGTCCTCTTGCTTTTGTTCGAGTGCCTTTTTCTCTTCAGCTTTTACAGACGAATCATCTGCATCAACGTCTTCCATCTTTTTATCGCCATCATTGTCGTCAGCAGCAGTTAGTGCATCGGCCATCGCCAGTGGATTTGTGACTCCCCTCATTGATTCAGCTTCGAGCTCGTTGTCAAAATTTTCAAAAAAAGCCGATAAAGTAGAATGGTTAGGTTTTATGTTATCCCATATCGGTAGGAAACTGACAAAACCCTCTCTCATTAAAATGCACACCATATCGAGATACGCAGTATCTTTCCCGAGATCTTCCTGGTTGATATGGAAACTTATTATATGAGAAGCAATGGCATTCCCACCTTGGTTTAGAGATTGATAGTCGAAGTTGTTTGCTGGAGAGGTCTTAGGCCAATAGTCTGAGCTCTTTAAAAATTGAACCAAAAATTGGTATCCTTCTGTAACAAATTCACTTGAGACATCTAATATGACATCTAAACAACGCATCGGGTCCAAAGAATATTTACCGGCCAGTTGCTGGAATTCGTGAACAAAATATGGAATCTTGTTCATGTTATCAGGATCGTAATATGCCGCCCAAAGTAAAGTGACAAGTTGCATGTAGCCCGTAGAGCATTCCATTAATAGATTGAACTTCTTTAACTCATACTTGGATTTTTTCAAAAGATGCTTCAAAAGCACCGTTTGTCCCTGGTTCATTAACTTTGTTGACAGCCTGCTAAATTTGAACATCTCTCTGTGAAGAGATTTGGTTATTCTTGCCAATGCTAATACCACATTATCAGCTTCATCAGAGTATTCTTGGGAAACCGCTACGAATACTTTACCCACTATTGATAGTATTTCACTATCTTTAATATCTTGAGTTCCAGTAGTAACTATATCTTCCAATAATCTGGAAATTTGAGGCATGGTGGGAGCGCCTTTTGTATTTTGATCATAAATTAGTTCAAAAATTTCGTGGAAGACATTTTTAAGCCACGACTGCCTTTGATCAGTACCCTTTAACTCCTTGAATTGAGCACATAGCTCTTGGCTCTTTGTATTCCAATTATCTGTAAATTCTTGATTGAAAATCTTACGAGCTTGGGGGAAAGCTACGTGGGTGGCCGCCAATCTGTCTATGGTGGCACTCACACTCTCAGACATGTTCAAAATATGGCTTTATAGATGTAAGGAAGCCTTTCTTTCCGAATGCCTTATGGTTTAAATTGCTAACTAGGTGTTTTCGTCTGTCTTCTTCTGAAATACGTATATTGAAAAATTTCGATAACTACACACTGGAAAGATACATAGAGGAATAATTAATATTGGTTCAATGGTATGTTCTCAAAACTTGGAAATATTTTTAAAATGATTAGCAAATTTTGGATTGTATAATACTAACAGTTTTGTAAATTTGTTTTAGAGTGAAGTTCAAGGACAACAGCGATACCAAGTTCTGAAGCACAAATACGTTGGATTGGGTAGAGAGAATACAACCGAGGAAGATTGGGTGTCTAATGTGCATAGAGATACTTATCACAGTTTACAAGCCCATTCAGGTTTATTGGAGTACCTTGCGCTGGCGCAAGGTAGCATCAGTAAACGTCAAACAAAGATCCACCTGATAAAGAAGATGGACCAAGACAAATCTAGGCCCAATGTAAGTTGATTCCTTACATATAAATATACATATATAGTGTTTAGGTATGTGAGTTCGTGCATATAATACAGGGGTCATTCTTTAATAGGACATGGTGTGTGTGTCAGATACTGTGGTGACTCTTATGGTTCTACCATCGACTAGTGCGCCATCGAAAAGCTTTCTTACACGCTCCAGTTCTTCTATAGTAGGTCTCACAAGCCACACGTTGGCAGTAGCAGAACCTGACGGTAAGTCTCTAACTCTCACTTTGGCAATACGTGCATGTGACAGCTTTTGAAGCACCGTCTTTAGCGAATCTTGGTTCACACCAAGTGCCAGGTTGTAGAAGACCAACAGTTTATCAGATGCGTCGCTGTTGGTATGGATCACTAATGGGTTACTCTTCGATGGTTTAGCTTTCGACTTGGGAGGAGCAGGTCCGTTCTTATGAGGTTTCCCTTTTGGTGATTTACGTCTTTTCTTGGCCTCTAATTTGGAGGATGCCTCTCTGAGAAGTACACCAACATCATTAGCACTAACTAATCTACCGTTCACGGTCTTGAAACCCTCTTGTGTAGGCGGCCTTTCTGGCTTTGGTCTACCAACAGGTGTGATCCTATCAATCAGTTTCTTACCGCTATTATTACGCCTGTGGGATTTGTTATTGGGAGCCATGACTCAGTGTACGTGCAAATCGGGGTCTCAGATTCGATTGCAAGACTTTCCAGACTTCAGAAAGTTCAATTTGGTCAACTGTTTTCGCGTTTAAAATCTTAATAGTCTAAACTTACCGGTTTCTTTACAAGGTCACCTGTGCATTATTTTTTTCAACACTTTAATAGGGGACTTACAAGACACGTTCAAGGTTGATAGTGAACTACTCACTACAAAGCATAAACTGTTGTAGAAAGGTTAGAAAGGAGTCTACTTCGAAGATGTCAGATTCCGGGAAATTTAATGTGCAGAGCTACACTTTAGTGAAGCTTTTGAAAAGACTAGAGGCTGCTACCACCAGGTTGGAAGACGTTACTGTTTACCAAGAAGGTTACATCGAAGCAAGGATTGCTGAAAATGCTGCAGCGGGTGGAATTTCTTCCAAGGAGATGAGTGCTGTGCCTTCATCTGGACCATCTGGGACTATTCCAGCCAATCAGGCTAGCAAGAGCCTCGAGTCTGTTAGATCTGAACCTGCTACTGGTGGTGCAGGTGGTGAAAAAATTCCTGAGGCCGTCGCTCAATTTGGTCAATTGATTCGAGAAAAAGTGCTGCCCTTAGTGGATTTATCTACTAAGATTGATTCTACTGTTGCAGCCGTGGTGCAAGTGTTTAAGGAAGCTTTCGATCTTCAATTGGATTTTTTGGAAGTTGCAATTAAATCGAAGAAACCAGATTTTGCCTCCAAAGAATTTGCCGAATCTTTGTCCCCCATTAATCAAGCGATCTTAAAGATTGGTGATCTCAAGGATCAAAATCGTCAAAGTAAATTTTTCCCTTACTTGAATTCTGTCGCTGAAGGTGCAGCATTGTTCTCATGGGTCGCAGTGGAAACACCTGCGTCATTGATTTCTGACTTCAAGGATGCATCTCAATTTTGGACCAACAGAGTTTTGAAAGACTTTAAAGAATCTGATCCTAATGCTGCTAGTTGGGTCAGCCTATTTCTAAGCATTTTCGATCAATTGAAATCTTACGTGAAGGAATTTCACCCAACTGGTGTTACTTGGAACAAAGATGGTGAAGACTTTGTGACTGCTTTAGCTCAATTTAAAGCTGGTTCAGCCCACGCTGCTCCACCTGCTCCTGCCCCTCCTGTGGCTGGTGGAGCGCCTCCTCCTCCACCTCCACCAGCACCACCAGCATCTGTCTTTGAAGCTAAACCAGATGAAAAACCTGCTGGTGGCTCTGGTGGCATTGATGCTGTCTTTGCAGAATTAAACCAGGGTGAAGACATTACCAGAAGTCTCAAAAAGGTGGACAGGTCACAACAAACCCACAAAAATCCAGAATTGCGTGGGTCTTCTGCTGTTCCCGCAGAACATGCCGGTGGTAAGAATCCACCTCCAGTAAAACCAAAGAAACCTAACATGTTCAAGACCAAGAAACCACCTAGAAAGGAATTGGTCGGTAACAAGTGGTTTGTGGAAAACTATGAGAATCATACCGATCCAATTGTCATTGAAGGTAAACATGACGAATCCATCTTTATCGGTAACTGTAACAGCGTATTGGTTCAAATCAAGGGTAAAGTTAACGCTATCACTATTAACCAATCTGATTCCGCCAACGTGGTCTTGGATTCCTGTATTTCCGGATTAGAATTGATCAAATGTAACAAATTCGGTGCCCAAGTTGAGCAATCTCTGCCTCAAATTACTTTAGACAAATGTGACGGTGGTAATATCTTTTTGTCTGCTGAATCCATGAACGCCTCCTTGTACACTTCTTCTACCACAGCAGTCAACGTTAATCTACCAGTTGGTGAGGATGGTGATTTTGTGGAATTTCCAGTCCCAGAACAACTAGTGCACACATTTGGTAATGGTAAGATCAACACTACGATTTATGAACATGCAGGTTGAGCGATGATTCTCCGGGGTAATAGACGCATATACTTTAAAAAAATATAAAAAAAATAAAGGAAATATAATAACAAAGACGAGTATACTATTTACAGACGTGCAATATAGATAACATGATGAGATGTTATATCTAATTATAAGTTGCTTATTTGCCTCTTCTCACGTAGTACATGTAGGCACGTTCGTGAACGGGCAAATCGAATGGAGAAATGACTTCAGAATGACCAGGACGAGCCACCGGGTCTCTTAAATAAACAGCATGACAAGTCTTGAAAGAGATTTCCAGATGGTGTGGTAAAACTGCAAATGGTGCCAGGAACGGTCTTGGTTTCCATGGTGTGAAATAAGGTCTCTTCGGGTTGGCACGGCCGTAAAGGTGTTGTTGCCATGGTAGATTCATAGATTCCTGTGCCTTCTTTTCATCTTCGGCCAATTCCTTTGGGTCTATACGTGGATGGTACTGTAATTTAGCTGACCAGTTTTCATCATAGGGAATATCGATAGCATTTTGATCACCTTTCCTCTTGTCGAAGCTCCTTCTAAGAGCAGAGCTAAACAATTTTGTTAACTCTGACAAATGCTTTTTGGCAGATCTGATCGCCACTTTAGATCCATCGCTCATTTTGTTCTTCATTTCTTCAGTAGGTGCTAGAAGTCTATGAGAAAGTTCACTAATTTGAACCTTTTGTAAGCTTTCTTTTGTAAATTCCTTTGATTTATTAACTTCCTGGAAACACTCTAGAGCTAAACCGGCTAATTTCATATCGCCGTCCACTACGCTAGCAAAATCATCAATACTTAACGATTCAGGTTCCTTTTCAGATTTACTGTATACAGTCAAAATCTGGGTAAGCATATTTGTTGGTGTACAAGAATTTAGAGATTTCAATTCCAGTTGTTCCAAATCCTTATTGTGTTCTTTAACCTTGGCTAAAAACTGCAGTTTTTGAGGGTTCGAATCGTCCATTTCTCTATATTTGGTTAATTTTCTATCCCACATAGCTCTTGGATTTAATTTGGCCTCCTTAACATATTTATTCCAAAGGGTAACTTGAATCTTGTCAACCTTTAACGATTCCTGGATGCTTGGTTTTTTGGCTCCTAATGCCTCTAGAACTTTTGAAGGCCTTACACGGAAAACGTCACCTGGCTTTAAAGTGTAATTGGGGTGTGCAATTTTGATACCGTTGACAAAGACGTTTCCTTGTAAGATAAACTGACGAGCCTGTCTTACAGAAGATGCGAACATAGCACGGAAAACTGCAAAATCTAATCTTTTCTCGAGAACTGCAAAAGTTTGCAGCAGAAATGGAGTTTCATCTTCTTTACCGCCCTTCAACGAGGCATCCAATTGAGCGACTGAATCCAATTTGGGGTTGAAGACAGATTGCCATCTTTTCTCGGTCAAGTGTTCGCCGTGATAAGCCCTTGTCTCCTGTTTAGCTGTCCATTTTTGTTGGTAAAGTGTCTTCGACCTGAAATCAACTTGGCCCTTCTTGTATAGGTTGAACAAGTTATACTTGTTAAAAGAAGTACGCACACGACCCCTGGAAAGGGATTTCAATAATGTGGCTCTTCTAGGCATCACTAAAGATCTGGTCTACGGGGGTTTACCTCCACGTCTCTGTATCTTTAAACAGCAGTGCTATTGGTTCACTTTTGATATTTTGAAATTTTTCATCTTTCCGTTATGGGTGATATATGTATGTATTCAAGAACATCAAACCCATCGAGTTGATCTCACCTGATATGGCTAGCAAGACAGGCGAAGTGAGCTCTAAGTATCCATTGAGGGTTCTATGGCGGTGGATTGGACAAAAGTTGACGAGATAAGGTTGTTAAGATGGGTTGCTGAATTCAAACCAGCCGGATTACACAAGCATTTCCACATGTACTGTATAGTGGAACGGATGAATCGTCCTGACAAGTATCCAGTGGTTCTGCTGCAAAAAGAGACTGTGAAGTCAGGCAAAATCTTCACGGCGGCGGAAATATGGGAAAAACTGAACCAGTACTACAACTTGGAGATGATGGATAGAATTGAGGGACGTGAACTGCTTAACGAAAATAGGGACTTTGAACTGCCGTGGGATGAATACGGAGACTTGATATTAGATCATGCCAAAGGTGAAGAGGAATCAGAGGCAGAGGATGGAGGAAAAGCAGAAGTGAAGAGGGAAGAACAACCGACGGTGGAAGAGGCCACACTTGCACGTGATGCTGAGAAGGAGGATCAAGCCAATGCCAGTGGTGGTAACATTAGCAGTTCTAAGAGGAGATCTACTAGATTGCGGAAATCTAGCCGATTAAACCATAGTAGGAGTGGAAGCGACGAAGAAGATGTGTCCAATGCCGCTTCAGGCGGTTCAGAGCCTGACGGTGAAGACGAAGAAATTCAGAACGGTAACGGTGACAACAAGGGCAATAAAAGGGACCAACCACTAGCCAAGAGAACAAGACATTCGTCGTCATCCGCCACTACGAACGCAACGAATAATGACATTTCACCCAGGAGAAAGAGACGTAAACAGGAAGAAACGACACCACCTTCACTGCAACCAGTACAACAACAAGAGGCAACATCTGCGTCTGCACAGGCGACGCCCCCAGTACGCACAAGTTCTAGGGTCTCCAGCAGGCTTCGTAATAAAAAATAGTAGTGATAAAAAGAAAAGATAAAGTAGACTAGATTATATACATACGTCTAGTCTAACCAGACTCAACCTAATTGACCTTTAACAATTCCACATCGAAGACCAAGGTAGCGTTTGGTGGGATAAGTCCCGGAAAACCACGTGGACCGTAGGCGTATGAACCAGGAATTGTCAAACGGGCCTTCTCACCAACGGAAAGACGTGGGATACCGACATCCCACCCTTTAATGACTTGACCCACACCAATGTTGCATTGGAATGGAGAGCCTCTGTCCACTGATGAATCGAATTTTTGACCGTTTTCCAATGTACCGGTATAGTGGATAGTTACCAAATCGCCGGCTTTTGGGAAAGTGGCACCGTCACCAGGGGAAACTCTATCGATTCTCACGTTACCGTCAACGACCTCAGACATATTTGTGTGTATAATCACGTATTATTGTTATATCTGTGAGCAATCCCCCGTCGTAGTGGGAGCGTTTCGACACTGTTTGTAGTAAGCTGTTCAAAGAGCATCTCGGGCACCTTAGGGGGAGGGTTGCCCTACCCTTACCAAAAATTTCCGAGTCGTTTCAAACGAGCTGGTGAAAGGAGGGAACCTTTTTTTTACCAAGCCTTTACGTTCCTCTAAATTCTTCTTCCTTAGAATATGCCCTTTACGGAACGGAACTTCGGAGTTTTCGATGTGATTTGCCGCACGTCGGACTTTCTGTTCTCTCTTCAATAGCCAATTCCAGGGACCCAGAGTGCTACTGGCATAGCATAGCGGTTATGGGTATATAAGGTTGCAGCCGCTTCAGAAAATAGAAAAAAAAAACATCCTTCTGTGACCCTTCTTTACCTTTTTTGCTTTCCTCTCTATCAAAGTGACCACGGATCGATACAGGAACAATTACACAGGTCAATTCATATTTCTCTTGTGTTTACCGATCTTTCTTTCGTATTGCGCCTCCAGCGCCTGTAATGGCACCTGATAGTAAGTAGATATTCTTCGTTGAGATATTCTTCTGCAGATCATTTTCTCCTTATTCTTTGCCTAGGAAAAAATTAAAGAGTGCAACTCGCTCGTTCCTTGTGAGTGGGAGGACGCCATAGTGGGGGATAGCGTGCTTGCGATTACTAATCGGTGTTTGTCGCCTGCCACCCTTGCAGTGAAACCATATGTATATATATAGTAGATCGTGAAGGGATAGGCTAAAGTAGCTTCACAATTGCTGTTTTATTCCCCGTAGGTCAATCCGAAAACTTAACCATCCGCTATCATGTCAATCCCAGCTAGTATGAAAGCCGTCGTCATCGAAGGCTCGAACGCCGTCGTGAAGGAAAACGTCCCCTTACCACCTGTTAAAGAGGGTCAGGTGTTGGTAAAGACTCTCGCAGTCGCCGTCAATCCAACAGACTGGAAACACATTGAATTCAAAATTGGCCCACAAGGCGCAATTTCGGGCTGTGACGCTGCCGGGCAAGTTGTCAAGGTAGGTGCCAATGTCAAGAATGTCGCCGAAGGTGACGTCGTTGCTGGGTTTGTACACGGTGCATCTGTTAACTACCCTGAAAACGGTGCATTTGCACAGTACACTGCTGTCGACTCCGAATTGGTCTGGAAACTTCAGTCAAGCTCGGATTCACGTGTTTTGAGCGGCAAGGATGAATTGCCCTCAGGACCGGTGTCCAGTCTGGAAGGTCTCGTGACTTTCCCCATCTCGCTAAATACTGCAGGTATTGTATTGGTGAACAACCTAAAGATCGATTTGAACTGGAAGTCAAGCAAGCCTCAGAGAGACGAGCCGGTTATCGTCTGGGGTGGTGCGACCGCATTCGGACAATGCTTCATTCAGTTGGCAAAGCAGTTGAACGCCTTCAGCAAAATTGTCACAGTTGCATCTCGTAAGCACGAAGCTTTGTTGAAAAAGTACGGTGCTGATCAATTGTTCGACTACCACGATTCTGATGTGCTCGAGCAGATTAAGAAGGAGTATCCAGAACAGCAAGTCGTTGTCGATGCAGTTTCAAATCCTGAAACTTACCCTCAAATTTACAAGGTCACTGCCGACACTAAGCCAGCGGTGATCATCAATTTGATTTACTTGGATGACAAGAACGTCGAGAAACCAAAGTCCAACGTTAGACATGAGAGTACAATGTTATACCTAATCACAGGTCACGATGTCCCATTCGGACCACTCCATCTGCCAAAGGATTTGGAATACAGAAAGGCCGGCATTGATTTCATCAAATGGGTGCAGCCAAAGATTGACTCGGGTGAAATCCATCACATGCCAGTGAGAATTTCAAACGGCCTCGGATCAATTCCAAAACTTTTGGACGATGTGAGGACCGGTAGAAATGCTGGTGTCAAGTTGGTGGCCGTCTTGTAAGCCGTGTGTAACTGACGAATGCTATAGTAACGTAATACGTTTCTTTTCTTCCTTTCCTATATTTTCTAACTTTTGAACCTAGCTAAAAAACCGAGAGTATATTATCTTGTAGGAGTACGTTGTAAAGATAAACCTAATAAATGATAAAAAAATAAAAAAGTTCTAATTAAACCTTATCCATGTACCTATTTGCCGTACTTGCTATAAGAACTCGATAAAAATAAAAAGTGCAAAACCTGTTGCAAAGATTTCAAACCCTTAAATTTAGATTAGCAAAGCACCAGCTGCGACCAAACCAGCGACGTAAGCACCACCAGCCAATTGGTTACCACCGTTAGCGGATTGAGGAAGAACGGCAGTGGCGTTGGAAGCACCAGTAGAAGATGGAGCAGCAGAGGAAACGGAAGAAGCTGGAGCAGCAGAAGAAGCTGGGGCAGCAGAGGAAGCTGGAGCAGCAGAAGAGGCTGGAGCAGCAGAGGAAGCTGGAGCGTTGGTAGCTTGGATTTGACCGTCACCGATTTGGGAGATTGGGTCAGCGGCCTTGACGGCAGCAGCGGAAAGCAAAGATAGAGCGACGACAGAGAATTGCATTTCGGAGACTTTTCTTGTTGAGTTGGATAAAATAAGCGATCGACTTGTTTTGTCTGGTGTACTTAAAAAGAAGACCAAAGCTACAGTTGGAAGAAATCAAGATGGTTCGGGGGGTTTTTATAATGAAAACTGAGAGAATTACGTTCTACTAAGACCACAATTCTTAGGCAAGTCTAGGTTTCTCTTGTTTCCGTATTTTGCTTGTTATTGTTTTGTGTACCCGTTCCCCGTGGTAGTAGCGATAAACGGTATCATCTTAGTGTTGTAGCACCAAAGGTATTTTATCAAAACATAGCGCTGCGTATCTTTGCGTAAGTTTGTATCAGCTACATTTTCCTGCTGTCTTTCTACGGGCATTACTGTAGAAACGCGAAGAAAGACGCGAGAACCAGAAGAAGACAGAAGAACGGCATCACTGAAGACCCTGTAACACGACCGCTACACGCGGTTCCCGTGTACCATATGTAAGATCTAGACCTCGCGCCATGCAAGGTTTGTCCACATTGGGATATAGCCCAGTTGGAGCACTTGTCCCACGGTGTCTCCACGTAACATCCGAGGACATTCTTCCCCTCGTTTCTGAAACCAATCTAGTAATACTAACCTTATTCGGCTGCACAGGGCACATCACAGGCCACCCCCCAAAGGGGAATATTGCTGTATTGAGCACCGGAACACGGAGCACCGTGGGAGTACCGCGGGGAGGCTGACCCAATCCATAGTTATGGTTAAGAGAACAAAATTTCTTTTTTTCCCTTTTCTCCACAGTTTGGAAAATTTTTAGAAACGAAATTCCCAAGGAGCTAGACCCTTGTAATTCAAGAGTAATTCAGTAGTAGTTCGTTCTCGAACCACGCACGAAGTTTCTTTTGCATGCTGTTTATTTATCTTTTAGTTTATTTTTGTTTACCATTCTTGAAATCGGGCGCAGCGGTTTCCGTGCTTGTGGACATTCTTAGCAATTGCGATGGCTTCGCTAACGAAGAAGATGCATTTGAAGTTCTTCTAGAACACTGTATGAGCGTTACTAGTAGCATCACAACGGTTTGCTGTGTGTGAAATGGACGTTGCAGCTGGAGAATCTGATGGACCAAGAAAAGGGGAGGGGAGGGGAAGAGAGGGTAAAACCCTGAAACGGAGTCTTAGTTGCAAAAATGGCTAATAATGTCAAAAAATAGTAAAACTTACTAATTGAAATACTTGAACCTATAAAGTGTGATAAAAGGGGTAAAAAAGAAAATCAAGGCAATCTAGCCAAAGTAGTCAGTGGTAACCAACAAACAGTGAACATTTAGACCGGTATCTTCTTGACTGTGCCTAGCAAGGCTCATTCTTCACTGAAGATTGGGGAACAAGGTACCGACAGCATTTTGAATACTCTGAATCAAACCATTCTTGACTTGATCAACGGTGCTAGGCAAGCTGCTGACAGCGTTTTGGATGATTTGGAAAGCATGGGATTGATCCAAAGCTCCTAGACCTTGGTTCAAGTCACTCAACTGGGAATCGATAGACTTTTCAATGTCATGAAGGATTTGGGTATTGTTCACAAATGGGATTGAAGAAAGGGTATTGTCGATTGAGGTCGAGATAGCGTTGATGGCGTCGGGGCCAATGGAAGACAAAGCATCTCTCTTAGATGGTTGGATGCCAAAGAATGGACCAACTACGCTTTCAATATCGTGAACCAAAGTGTTCTTGAAGTTGTTTATATCACTTGGCAAGCCGCTCACTGCCTTCTCAATGACCTGGAAGATGTGGAATGGGTCCAAGAATTGGAAGTCTTGACCCAAGTCACTCAATTGCTTGGTGATAGAGCTTTCAATGTCCTGCAAAATTTCAGTGTTGTTAACATTTGGTAGGTGAAGGACACGTTCAACAGAGCCGGCAATAGCACTGATGATATCATTTGGGATGGTAAACAAACCGTCTCTCTTGGATGGCTGAATACCAAAGAATGGACCAACTACACTTTCAATATCGTGAACCAAGGTGTTCTTGACCTTGTTTAGGTCGCTTGGCAAGCTACCAACAGCCTTTTCGATGACCTGGAAAATGTGGAATGGGTCCAAAAATTGGAAGTCTTGACCCAAGTCGTGCAATTGAGAAGAAATAGAGCCCTCGATGTCCTGCAAGATTTCAGTGTTGTTCACGTTTGGAAGGTGTACAACACGTTCAATAGAGCCGGCGATGGCACTGATAATGTCGTTTGGAATGGTGAGCAAACCGTCTCTCTTGGATGGTTGAATGCCAAAGAATGGACCAACTACGCTTTCAATATCGTGAACCAAGGTGTTCTTGAAGTTGTTTATATCACTTGGCAAGCCGCTCACTGCCTTCTCAATGACCTGGAAGATGTGGAATGGGTCCAAGAATTGGAAGTCTTGACCCAAGTCACTTAATTGCTTGGTGATAGAGCTTTCAATGTCCTGCAAAATTTCAGTGTTGTTAACATTTGGAAGGTGAAGGACACGTTCAACAGAGCCGGCAATAGCACTGATGATATCATTTGGGATGGTAAACAAACCGTCTCTCTTGGATGGCTGAATACCAAAGAATGGACCAACTGCACCTTCGATGTCGTGAACCAAGGTGTTCTTGAAGTTGTTTAGGTCGCTTGGCAAGCTACCAACAGCCTTCTCAATGACCTGGAAAATGTGGAATGGATCCAGGAACTGGAAGTCTTGACCCAAGTCGTGCAATTGAGAAGAAATAGAGCCTTCGATGTCCTGCAAAATTTCAGTGTTGTTAACGTTTGGAAGGTTAAGAACATGTTCAACAGAGCCGGCAATAGCACTGATGATATCATTTGGGATGGTAAACAATCCATCTCTCTTGGAAGAATGAACGTCAAATGGATCAGCCAATTGGTTGAATCCACCCTCGGCAACAGCATTTGTTAGTGAAGTGCTATCTCTCCCGGCAAGTGGAATCACACCTGCCGAAACGCAAGATAGCAGAAGTGGCAGACCAGCTAGCATTGAAAAATTTCTTGTATGTCTGAAAAGCTTAGTTTGGTTTAGTTTGTTATTCTGATGTGATGGAAAGAGACAACAAGAAAAACTCTCGATTCTGGATGGATCTTGCCGCTTTATATATCCAATGGATTAACTTCAGTTCAGATCGTTGTCTATCAACATACCATCACATTCTACATCATCCTACATCATCCCACGGGCAAAAATGACATAAAGCACCCATTTGCCATTGCTGCTCGAGCTTTTTGTGCATACTTGCTTGATTCTTTGCCATGATTATTTTCTAACTCCTCCCCGACTTGGACTCTCTACGATAGCGCATTGGAATAACTGCTAATAGCACCTCGGTATAAACTAACGCCACCACCACATACTTGTCTCTTGGCATCTGGCCATCGATCCTTTGCTTTACTAGCAAATTTACGGTGCATACAGATCCTCCTCTGCTCGATTTTTCCGATATCGTAACCTTGACAATACCGTTTGGCCGAAAAAATTGCCCTTGCTTTACGCTCCTCTGATCATGTTTCCACCCTTCCCTGTAGAAGTTTCGGCGACCCCGTAAAGAATACCGAAAACTCAAAGTATTGTGCTCGAGATATCTCCACTCCCGGCGCGAATTACTACTAACAAAATTAGAATATCCGGTTGGCCGGCTAAACCTTCGCGCTTGCCTAACTACAATAGATATACACAACAATACGTCATATCGAAACCCTTACAGTTAGACCGCTCCCGCAGCGGATCCTGCATTCTTCTTACATGAGAAAATTACGCGGGGAACGTTGCTTTGGGGCCCTACGTCGAGACCATAGAACTTTCCATAATAGGTATTGTCGATACAGATGCGGGCTCGAACAGCTATTGGCTTGGCGTCTGCATACACGATGAGGGAACGGATGATAGACGCAGAGAATCTTCAAAGGAGATTTTTCCGGATTGTCTAACTTCGAAACTGACGTGATAGGAAAGTGAACTACAATGCATTTCCCTCCTTTGTCCCATACCTCACAGTTGTATACCCGCAGTTGGGGGCCTCGGCCAATCAGATTAGAGTTTCTCGACCAAGAGAAGCCGAAGATTCTAGGATGGAGCCTCATATGCAACGGTGAATGAGTCAAGATGTCTAAGATTCTAAAATGGGGTTTGTTCGTTGAAACTATAGAGTCTGACTAAAAGGGTTAAAAAAAGAAAATCAAGACCAGCTGATTTGAATATCCGGTGATAATGAATGGGCCGTGGCCATTTACACCGACTGGACCGTGTGACTAGGTAGTGCCGTTCTTTACTGAATGCCGGGTAATGCACCAAAAGCAGTTCCAATGTTTTGAATCAAGTTATTCTTAAATGGATCAACGTCACTGGGCAAGTTGTTGACGGCCTCTTTGATGACTTGGAAAATGTTTAATGGATCTAAAACTTCCAGGCCTTGTCCCAAGTCACCCAATCGAGAGCTAACGAAGTTTTCAATGTCGTGAAGAATTTGAGTCTTGTTTGCAGATGGAAGAGACACAGTGCTGTCTATTGCATCAGAAATACCATTAATGATCTCAGAACCGATGGGGAAAGGAGCATCTCTTTTAGATCTCTTAAAAGGTTCGGTGTTGTGTGGATCACTAATGGCTTGTTCAATTTGCTGAATCAAGTCATCTTTGAATTGATTAAGGTAGCTTGGCAAGTCTTCGACAGCTTGTTCGATAACATCGTAAAAATCGAATGGATCCACATTCTCCAGATCTTGGTTTAAGTTGCTCAATTCAGATTCGATGGAGTTTTCAATGTCGTTCAAGATTTGAGTATTATTGAAGTATGGAATGTCAATGGTGTTTTGGACTGATTCAGCGATGGAATCGGACACTTCAGGACCGATTGAAGGAGCATCATCTCTTTTCGAAGCGCCTCTCTTGGCAACTGGAATCATGCCTGCGGACACGCAGGAAAGCAGAAATGGAAGGCCAGCTAGCATCGGGGATTTACTCTATGTTGAAGAAGCTTGATTCGGATCGAGTCGCTGCTCTTGATTGGTAAAGCGAAGAATGTAGACAAACTACCATTTTCCAGATGGGTCGCGCTGCCTCTTATATCCAATCAATTGGATTCAGCTCGTTATTTTCCAACATGCTAACTCATACCACGGGGCGTCAGTAACGTACAGGTACCTTCCGTAATTGCTACTCGAGCTTTCTTGCGCGTACTTGTTTGAGTTCTTTGCCAGATGGTTTTCCAACTCTATGACCACTTATCAGAACAATTACAGATTGCACTCTACTGTAAACGAGAACCGCCGCCTTCTCGCGTCTCTAGTGAATTTACAGTGCATGCAAATCGCCCTCGGACTAATTTTTCCGATGGCGTAATCTTAACAATACCATTGTGTAGAGAATGCACTCTTTGTCCGGCGCCTTGTTAGCCATAGTTTGGCCTTTGTAAAAGTTTTGTAAAAGCGCTCTTGACCTCGTAAAGAACACAAGGGGAATTGAAGCATTGTGCTCGAGGCATCGGAGCTGAAGTTACGATTAACGGTAACCACAGGACGCCAGCTGGCCCGCAAGCTATCCTAGAATCGCTCGAGGACGTTGCGTGTATTCAGTGATACGTCGTTTCGAAACCCTTACTGCTATACTACATACGTAGATGTTGCATTTTTTTCCACTGAAAGAGAGTAGTTGCGCAGGGAACAGTTACTACTTTCTACTATATGGGTGTTGCCGCTGCATGCGCGGACTTTAAAAGATACGGGCTTGGCGCGTACATGCGTGACGATCGAGGGCTCTTAAACGACAGATAAGTTCGGTGAATTCTTTAAAAGGGATGTTCCGACAGATACTGGCCGATTGCTATTAGCCTGCAAGGGACGGCCCATGTCTTCATTTTGCAGATGTTCATGCACCAAGAAGGGGAGGTCAACGTATCAATCGATGAGAGAACTGCCGCTCGCACGTTACAGGTATAGAAGTGATATACAGTAATACATATACAATACTAAAGTAACCTGAATTAATAGGAGTAAAAGAACAAACTAGAAAAAAAAACTAATAAGACAAAAACATAGAAAAGAAAGAAATGATACGGGGTGAAAAGAAGTGAAAAATAAAAGAGCCTGAAATGTCCTTTTTTATTATTGTTCTTTTGGTGGAAAGTTGCGCCGTCCTTTCCTCCTTAATCTCTGTAATTCACTGATATTCCGGTATTATTATCATTAGAACATGACCATCATGAATTAATCAAATTTTCTTCTCTTTTAATGGACGGGCTGCAGGGTTGTACGAGGCCTGTTTTCCAAATCCCTCTTGGAGATCGTAATAGAACCGTTGGCGTTACCAGTCATGTTGGCCAAACTACCACTACCGATAGTAATGTTAGTCTTGGACAAATCAATGGTACCATTAGTTTGGTTAGCTGGGATACCATTGATTAAAATCTCTCTTCTGTAAGCCTTAGAGATGGTAATCGAACCATTTGCATGACCAGTCAAGTTAAATGGGGTGCCTTGATCAACGGTGACGTTACCTTTGTTGAGGTAGACAGAGCTGTTAGAAGTGTTACCGGAGGAGTTTGCACGCTTGAAGAAGGTGAAAGAACCGTTAGCATGACCAGTAATGTTTATTGGACCGTAACCACCCAAAGTGATGTTTGCTCTGTCTGGGGAGATTGGACCAGTCGTTTCGTTACCGGGCTTACCACTTAACAATAAGTTAGCACCTCTCTTAGAAATCGTGATGGAACCATTGGCGTTACCAGTAATGTTGATAGAACTGCCTTCTGGAATGGTCAAGTTACCATTGTTGAAGTAGACAGTCTTGTTACCAGTAACGTTACCACCAACTGAGATACCTGGACCTCTACCGAGGGTGACAGAACCGTTGCGGTTACCAGTCAAGTTGAAACGATTGCCCTGGTCAACAGTCACGTTACCCTTGTACAAGTAAACAGAACTGTTAGAAGTGT